>CM054134.1:128063803-128101303 GCA_028751875.1 Rapana venosa
CTCTTTTCTCTCTCCTCTCTCTCTCTCTCTCCTCTCTTCTCTCTCTCTCTCTCTCTCTCTCTCTCTCTCAAAGTCCCCCTTTTCCTCACTCAACTCCCTCTTCTCCTCTTTCTCTCTCTCTCTCTCCTCTCCTCTCTTCTCCTCTCTCCTCTCTCCCCTCCCCCCCTTTTTTCCCCAAGTCCACCGCTTTGTCCTCACTCACTTTCCACAAGTCCCCCGCTTTGTCCTCAACTCACTCTCACAGTCCACTCTGCAGCGCACGAGGGCGGCAGAGGGTTTAACTTGCGGGCTGCCCGGCACTGGCGGAGTCGGCAGGAGCTGTGTGAAGTCAACAGCAATCTTGAGACAACATGCTCTTCAGAAGGTTTGCCGCTTGTGCTGGTGACTGTCAGGGCCGACAACTGCCAACTTTGTGACAGCTTCCTGTTTAACACGTGACAGTCTGCTCCACTGACTACCAATCCTACAGAAAAGAAAACGAAAAATCCAAGTAAAAGCCAACCCCCCCCCCAAAAAAAAAAAAAAAAAAAAATAAAACAAACAGAAATAAAATAAACCGCCCAACAAACAAATTCCCCACTCCCCCCACCCCCCGTGTTTTGACCTGCTATGTGGTCAGCAGCCCTCAGCTGAAGCCAGTGCAGTGTGGGGCGGGATGACAGCCTAGCGGTTCGAACATTGCGCACGCAATCTGACGACCTGGGTTCGAATCCCGTTCAAGGGGATATTTTCGCCTGGAGTTAACATCAGTGCAGATTCCACTCTCCCCAAAAGTCCTTCGGATGAGACTATAAACCGAGGTCGCGTGTGCGAACGCACGCAGAACATCTTGCGCACACGTTAAATCCTGTTCCGCTTTTCGTAAGAGTAGGCTATTGTGTGCCAGTGGGAACAGATGACAAAATTTACAAAACCACATACACACGGGGACTGGAGGTAAAAAAGCACATGATCGCTTATTCCATTATCCTCTTAATAAAAAAATATAAAAGAATAAAAATAAATAGTGTGGGTGATTTCTTCCTCTGTTGCTGTCGCTTCGCTGTCAGCAGTGTGGCAGACTCATCATTTGTTGATTTCAGGCAGACACACACCATGTGTTTTTCGCACTGGAATCCATTCACAATGATTTTATGTATATATTTTAAACACACGAAACCCAATATAAAAAATCACCTCTATTGAAAACGACTGGAAAGAGTACTGGTATATTATGTTTTAAATTAGCGCTTTTGTGTCTTGTTGAAAGATAAAGTTATGCAAATCAATGAATACATGAATATACACACGTAAAAATTAATGAATGGATGAAGGGAGGAAGGAGTGTTATCGTGAATAAAGGAATACTTGAATATACACATGTAATAATGACAGACTGACAGTGAATGAATGAGTGAATGTTATAGATACTTTGTGCTTTCTCGCAGATACTTTGTGCTTTCGAACACCCAGATTCAAACAAACCACTGTTGGCCGTCGCTCTTTCTCTGTTTCTGGTCCATCCACCTGGAATGACCTCCGTCTTTCACTTCGCCAAAAGCCTTCACTTGATACCTTCAAATCCAGCCTCAAAACACACTTATTTCCTACCTGAGACTTTCCCCCACATATCTGTCCCTAATTTTCAACAGCATCTTTCACATCCTGGGTGTGTTCGCGAGTGTGTGTGTGTGTGTGTGTGTGTGTGTGTGTGTGTGTGTGTGTGCGTGTGTGTGTGTGTGTGCGTGCGTACTTGCGCGCGCGCGCATGGATTTGAAATATGTTGTTGATTATGTTTAAGGAGAGTTGCATGCGTGTAAATTATCTGAGTGCAAGCGCTTCGATTTTTTTTTTAACAAGATTCAGCGCTATACAAATTCCATATATTAATATTATTATTATTATTATTATTATTATTATTATTATTATTATTGATACTCAGAGTAGCTAAGTACCTGCACAGCCTCTGACCTGAGTGCAGTGCACGAGCTCTGAAGTCCTTGTTGCACACTGCCACAGTCTGAAGCTAGACTTCCTAAAGCTGTTTCCTGTCCAGCTGCCAGCCTTTGTTCAGAGAGGCAGAGATAAAGGGGGGGGGGGGGGGGGGGGGGGGGGGGGGGGGGAGGGGGGGGGGGGGGGAGGGCGGGACGGGGGGGGGGGGGGGGAAGGAAAAGGACGGGAATTTTAGTTAGCCCAGGAATAGAATAAACACACAACTGTTCCTTTTTATCCAGCCCTTGAGGCAAAGAATCTCAAAACAATCTGCCTCCTTTTCTTCACCACCACAGAGAGAGAGAAGGAGAGAGAGAGAGGGAGAGAGAGGGAGAGAGAGAGAGAGAGAGAGAGAGAGAGAGAGAGAGAGGAGAGAGAGAGAGAGAGAGAGAGAGGGAGAGAGAGGGAGAGAGAGGAGAGGGAGAGAGAGAGAGGGAGAGAGAGAGGAAAGAGAGAGAGAGAGTGAGAGAGAGAGGAGAGAGAGAGAGGGAGATAGAGCGAGAGAGAGGGAGAGAGGGAGAGAGGGAGAGAGAGAGAGAGAGAGGAGAGAGAGAGAGAGAGAGAGAGGGAGAAGAGAGAGAGGGAGAGAGAGAGAGAGAGAGAGAGAGAGGAGAGAGAGAGAGAGAGAGAGAGAGAGAAGAGAGGGAGAAAGAGAGAGAGAGGAGAGAGAGAGAGAGAGAGGAGAGAGAGAGAGAGAGAGAGAGAGAGAGGGAGAGAGAGAGGAGGAGAGGGAGGGAGAGAGAGAGAGAGAGAGAGAGGAGAGAGGGAGAGAGAGAGGAGGGAGATAGAGACGAGAGAGAGGGAGGAGAGAGGAGAGAGGAGAGAGAGAGAGAGAGGAGAGAGAAGAGAGAGAGAGAGAGAGAGGAGGAGAGGGGGAAAGGAGAGAGAGGAGAGAGAGAGAGAGAGAGGAGAGAGTGAGAGGAGAGAAGGGAGTGAGAGAGATGAGAGTGAGAGGAGTGGAGGAGAGAGGAAGAGGAGGAGGAGGGAGGAAAGAAGAGAGAGAGCAGAGAGAGAAAGAGCCATGAGTGCATAAATTGCCAGAGAAGACCCATCCCAGGAAGACAAAGAAACAAAGGATACACTGAGGGAACAACGGCAGAAAATAAAGCCAGTGAAAGAAAACCTGAAATGTCTTTTTCTTCTTCTTCTTTTTGCTCTTCTTGTTCTTCTCCTCCTCCTGCTTCTCCTTCATCATCTTCTTCCTCCTCCTCCTCCATCCCTCCTCCCCTCTGTGTGACTGCTCTGGTGTGGAAGCCTGCCTTCTCCCAACTCTGGGCTGTCGTGGAACGCTGTCAGCAGAACACAGGTACACTGAGGTCCCCGCTGCCTGTGACTGCCCCTTCTGCAACATTGCCCTCCCCTCCCCTTCCCTTGTCTGCCCCCTCCGCTAGAGATGAGGACATGAATGCATGTCTGTCTTGCTTGCTTGCTGGCCAGTCAACACGCTCACACCCTCACTGACCAATGACGCAGTGCTCCACACAGGGACCTATCCATGTGTCCCCTCTCCATGTGTTCCCTCTCCATGTGTCCCCGTCTCCATGTGTCCCTCTCTTTGTGTCCTCGTTTCTTTGTGTCCCCTATGTGTCCCCGTCTCCATGTGTCCCCGTCTCCATGTGTCCCCGTCTCCATGTGTCCCCGTCTCCATGTGTCCCCGTCTCCATGTGTCCCTCTCCATGTGTCCCCCTCTTTGTGTCCTCGTTTCTTTGTGTCCCCTATGTGTCCCCGTCTCCATGTGTCCCTCTCCATATGTCCCCTCTCCATGTGCCCCCCCCCCCCCCCCCCCCCCCTTGTGTCCCCGTCTCTTTGTGTCCCCGTCTCTTCTGTCCCCTCTCTATGTGTTCAGTCTTCTCTGTGTCCCCTCTTTATGTGTCCCATCTCCATGTCCCGTCTCTATATGCCCCCCGTCTCTCTTTTGTCTCTGCGTGCCCCGTCCTTTGTCTATTTCTCCCTATGGCCCGTCCCTATTAAATGCCCCCGTCCCTAAAAATAATGCCCCCGTCCCTATAATAATCCCCCCGTCTCTATTAAATACCCCCGTCTCTATAATAAGGCCCCGTCTCTACTAAATGCCCCGTCTCTATAAAAATGCCCCAAACTCTAATAAATGCCCCGTCTCTATAATAATGCCCCGTCTCATAATTAATGCCCCCTTTTCTCTTATAATATGCCCCCGTCTCTATTAATCCCCCGTCTCTATTAAAAATGCCCCCGTCTCTATAAAAATGCCCCCGTCTCTATATTAATGCCCCGTCTCTATAATAATGCCCCCGTCTCTATTAAATGCCCGTCTCAATATTAATGTTCCCGTCTCTATTAAGTGCCCCCGTCTCTATAATAATGCACCGTCTCTATAATAATGCACCCGTCTCTATAAAAATGCCCCCGTCTCTATTAAATGCCCCGTCTCTATAATAATGCACCGTCTCTATAATAATGCCCCTGTCTCTATTGAATGCCCCGTCTCTATAAAAATGCCCCCTCTCTATAATAATGCCCCCGTCTCTATTAAATGCCGCCGTCTCTATAATAATGCCCTCTCTCTATTAAATGCCCCGTCTCTATAATAATGCCCCTTCTCTATAATAATGCCCCGTCTCTATAATAATGCCCCTTCTCTATAATAATGCCCCCTTCTCTATAATAATGCCCCTTCTCTATAATAATGCCCCCTTCTCTATAATAATGCCCCTTCTCTATAATAATGCCCCTTCTCTATAATAATGCCCCTTCTCTATAATAATGCCCCTTCTCTATAATAATGCCCCGTCTCTATAATAATGCCCCTTCTCTATAATAATGCCCCGTCTCTATAATAATGCCCCGTCTCTATAATAATGCCCCTTCTCTATAATAATGCCCCTTCTCTATAATAATGCCCCTTCTCTATAATAATGCCCCCTTCTCTATAATAATGCCCCTTCTCTATAATAATGCCCCGTCTCTATAATAATGCCCCCGTCTCTATTAAATGACCCCTCTCTATAATAATGCCCCTTCTCTATAATAATGCCCCGTCTCTATTAAATGCCCCCGTCTCTATAATAATGCCCCCCTCTCTATAAAAATGCCCCGTCTCTATAATAATGCCTCCGTCTCTATAATAATGCCCCGTCTCTATAATAAATGCCCCTGTCTCATATAATAATGCCCCCGTCTCTAATAAATGCCCCGTCTCAATAATAATGACTCCGTCTCTATTAAATGCCCCCGTCTCTATTAAATGCCCCCGTCTCTATAATAATGCTCGCGTCTCTATAATAATGCCTCCCCGTCTCTATTAAATGCCCCCGTCTCTATAATAATGCCCCCGTCTCTATAATAAATAGCCTGTCTCTATTAAATGCCCCGTCTCTATAATAATGCCCCTGTCTCTATAATAATGCTCCTGTCTCTATAATAATGCCCCCCGTCTCTATTAAATGCCTCCGTCTCTATATTAATGTCCCCGTCTCTATTAAATGCCCCGTCTCTATTAAATGCCCCGTCTCTATAATAATGCCCTCGTCTCTATAATAATGCCCCGCCTCTATTAAATGCCCCGTCTCTATTAAATGCCCCGTCTCTATAATAATGCCCCCGTCTCTATAATAATGCCCCCGTCTCTATTAAATGCCCCGTCTCTATAATAATGCCCCCGTCTCTATTAAATGCCCCGTCTCTATAATAATGCCCCGTCTCTATAACAATGCCCCTGTCTCTATAATAATGCCCCGTCTCTATTAAATGCCCCCGTCTCTATAATAATGCCCCGTCTCTATAACAATGCCCCCGTCTCTATAATAATGCCCCGTCTCTTTAAAATGCTCCCGTCTCTATTAAATGCCCTGTCTCTATTAAATGCTGCCGCCTCTACTAAATGCCCTGTCTCTATTAAATGCCGCGGACTCTATTAAATGCCCCGTCTCTATTAAATGCCTTGTCTCTATTAAATGCCCTGTCTCTATTAAATGCCGCTGTCTCTATTAAATGCCCTGTCTCTATTAAATGCATTGTCTCTATTAAATGCATTGTCTCTATTAAATGCCCCGTCTCTATTAAATGCCGCTGTCTCTATTAAATGCCCTGTCTCTATTAAATGCCGCCGTCTCTATAATAATGCCCCCTTCTCTATAATAATGCCCCCGTCTCTATAATAATGCCCCCGTCCCTATAATAATGCCCCGTCTCTATTAAATACCCCTGTCTCTATAATAATGCCCCAGTCTCTATAATAATGCCCCCGTCTCTATAATAATGCCCCCGTCTCTATTAAATGCCCCGTCTCTATAATAATGCCCCAGTCTCTATAATAATGCCCTGTCTCTATTAAATGCCCCTGTCTCTATTAAATGCCCCGTCTCTATAATAATGCCCCGTCTCTATTAAATGCCCCGTCTCTATAATAATGCCGCCGTCTCTATAATAATGCCCCCTGTCTCTATAATAATGCCCTGTCTCTATTAAATGCCCCGTCTCTATAATAATGCCCCGTCTCTATGATAATGCCCCCGTCTCTATAATAATGCTCGCGTCTCTATAATAATGCCGCCGTCTCTATTAAATGCCCCGTCTCTATAATAATGCCCACGTCTCTATAATAATGCCCCGTCTCTATTAAATGCCCCGTCTCTATAATAATGCCCCCGTCTCTATTAAATGCCCCCGTTTTCATGTGTTCCCTTGGAAGTGATGAAAGTGCAATGTGGCCATAGTGGCTGATTCTCCCGTCCTGTTTTTCTTCCGGGTTTTCGGTGGAAACAAAGAGGAAATGAAGATTCTCTCTGTCTCTCTTCCCGCGACTCAAAGATACCTGTGATGCTGTTGTTATCACTGTCCTTGTTCTTAGTCCTGTTGATGCGGTTATCATTGCTGTTTTCGTAATGGCTTTGGTCGTGGCTCTTCACATGATTGCTGTCATCAGCCTTTGGACACGGACTGGCGATGCTCGTTTTTCCTCAGCAGACAAACCTCTAACAATTTGCTCCTTCACACTTGTTCCCCTCCAACTCCTCTCCTCTCTCCCCTCTCTACCCTCGATTTTCTTTCTTTCTGTCTCTCCTGCTTTCAGTCTATCAGTCAGTCTGTCTGTCTGTTTTTCTTTCGCCTTTTTTTTTGCACTATTTTCTTAGTTTCTGTATTTAAGCACTCTCTCTCTCTCTCTCTCTCTCTCTCTCTCTCTCTCTCTCTCTCTCTCTCTCTCTCTCTATTATATATATGTGTGTGTGTGTGTGTGTGTGTGTGTGTGTGTGTGTGTGTGTGTGTGTGTTGCTTGTTTTCTTACTGTAATAATCAGGTTTTCATTTTCCTTGCCTGTTTGTCTATTTATATTTACTTTTTTCCCGAGGACCGAATGCAAAAAGTCTTTGACTTGTTTTATTATCCTCAGCAAATGAAACTTCGTTATTATTCTCTCTCTCAGAGTGGATATTTATGAGGTGAGTGTGATTTGTGTGTGTGTGTGTGTGTGTGTGTGTGTGTGTTCGTGCGCGTGCGTGCGTGCATGTGTGTGTGCGTGTGTGAGAGAGAGGAAAAGTGGCATTGCATAAATAGCCATAGAAAACTCATTCCAGGAAGACAAAGAAACAAAGGATACACCGAGGGCGCAGCGGCAGAAAATAAAGCCAGTGAAAGAAATATCAGAAATGTCTAGCAGTCTTCTTCTGTTCTTCTTCTTCTTCCCGCCTGTTTCACTCTTTCAGTTGAAATGGAACCCGCCTGCCTGAAGCAGAACACAGGCCTGTGCCTTGCCTCCAGAGTGCAGACAAACTCTCAAGTCGCTGTGCTGCTGCTGCTGGTGCTGGTCCATTTGTCAGGGGCTGCAGGCCTCTTTCCTGTTCTCTGATACTGCCGCTACACACTGTTCCGAGAGGAAAGGAGTGTGCCTCCAACACTCTGCTTACTTCGACATACGTCACGATAGATGACGTCTTGTTCCAAACACGTCATGTGCTGTTCTGAGTGGATGAGGACAACAGCTGTTGGGACTGACAGTGATCCTCTCCATCCTCAACGGTGTGCCTGCTTTCACACACACACACACACACACACACAACAACACTCTCTCTCTCTCTCTTCTCTCTCCCCTCTCTCTCTCTCTCTCCTCCTCTCTCTCTCTCCTCTTCCTCTCCTCTCTTTTTCTTTAAATCCTTCGTTTTGGAAAAGGGCGTTAAATTGGGGGTCTCTTCAACCCTTTCATCCTCTCTTTCTTTTTCCCCTCTTTTTTCTCTCTTTCTTTCCTTCTCTCTCTCTTCTTCTTCTCTCTCTTTTTGTTGTGTGTGTGTGTGTGTGTGTGTGTGGTGTGTGTGTGTGTGGTGGTGGTGTTTGGTGATGGGTGGGGGTTTTGTTGTGTTGTGTTTTTGTGTTGGGTGTTTTGTAATGTGTTGTGGTGTGTTTGTGTTGTTTGTGTGTTGTTTGTGTTGTATGTGTGTGTGTTGTTTGTGGTGTGTGTGTGTTGTGTTATGTTTTTTGGCCGGGTGTTCCACTAATCAGCCGCCATTTTTTAATGTGTATTGTTGTGTGTTGGGGTTTATAGTATGTGTTTGGTGGACTGAATATGGCCCTGTCTGTTGCAGGAAGTTTCCAAACTGATTATTTCATTTTTCCTTTGTTATTTGTTTCTTTTATTTAATCATCTACTTCGTTTTGGGGACAGGACAGTCAGTGGTCAGAGCACTGGCTTTCCCCCAGCCAAGTTTAAAACAGCGTCGAGCGTGGTCACCAGTTTGGGTGGGGGACCGTTTGCGCGCCTTGGCTTCAATACGTTCCCCAGTTCACCCAGCTGTAAATGGGTTACTGCCCTCGTTAAGGCAGGAATAAAGCAGCGGGGAGGGAAGGGGCCCCGCCCTCATTGCTGGTTTCCTTGAGAAGTGAGGTCTTATGCCTCGCTCCCTACGACACATGGGTTACGGGGACCCTTTCCCTTTTTTTTAAATTCCGTTTTAGCCATTCCTGACTGATTTCATAAATCTTCAATGTAATATAATCACACACCACACCACACACAACAACACACAAAAAAAAACCACACACCCCACACCAACCACACCCCACCCCCACACACACACACACATAGAAATTCTACAGTCACACGCTGTATATGTGTGGAGGGAGGGGGAAGCAGGAAATAGGCACACTAATAATTATGCAAAGAAGTAAGAGTAATCTATACAAGCTAGTAAATAATCTACAAATTTTAAAACAACGTGGAAAGGAGGAATTTTTAAAATCTTTTTATGGTAGACCTGATAGCTTGATAGTGTATCCTCCTCCTCTCTCTCTCTCTCTCTCTCTCTCTCTCTCTCTCTCTCTTCTCTCTCTCTCTCTCTCTCTCTCTCTCTCTCTCTCTCTCTCTCTCTCTCTCTCCTCTCCTTTCCTCTCCTCTCCTCATGCCCTTTCTCTTGTCCAATTCAATAGATTTTATCATGGATGTTGTTTTTATTGCAGTTAGAGATGAGATTATTAGTACTATTATAAGCGATACTGTTTTAGTTTGATATTGTTTTAGTTTGATAGTCCAGTTGATTATGGGCTTTTGAATTTTGTATCGTATAGGGGTTTTACTTGTTTGAATAATTGTTTTTTATATTTTTTTTTCCTATTTGATTGAATGTGTTTTCCCCCTTCCCCCTTGATACTCCTCCCCACCCCCATCCTTTCCAATGCTTTTCTGTTATCATCGTTATGTTGTTGTCTCATGGTGATGGGGATTATTTGTTATATTGTTGTCTCATGGTGATGGATGATTGTTGTTATTATTGTATCTCTATTATAATAATCATTATTATTGTCTTATTTGACTTATCTTGCTTGTTTGATAGTTATTGTGTGAATATATTATTTGTAAAAAGCGCTATTTGAAGAGTATGAGCGCATAAAAAGCACACGTTTGCTGGGTGGAGGAGGAGAGGAGGGATGTAATTGAAGGCAATATTGTCAGTAATGACGCAACGAATGCCTAATATTTTCTAACGTTTTGTTCCTGTACCTTTTTATTATCTAAAGTATAAACGTGTAAGAATGAATGAAACAGTAGGTGAAGTAATTTGTTTGTCCTGACGTTTTATGATTTTCTTTTTTTTTAATTTTTAAAACATTCTTTATTTAAATGCGTGTGTGGACGTGAGCACGCACGCGCACATGTGTGTATGAGTATGTGTGTGCGTGCATATGTATATGTGGTAATTTGTATTTTCAATGTATTACCTTATCGATTTTCCTTTTTTTACTGGTTTAATTTAATGGTAAAGGATGCAATAATGTAGTATTTTAGTATAATCATTAAGAATATTGTTCTTAGATAGATGGCTTGATGAAAAAAAAGCAAATGCATTGCTTATTCAATGTACCATCTGGAAATAAAATGTTGACTTGACTTCACACACACACACACACACACACACACCACACACACACACACACACACACAACACACACACACACACACACACACACACACACACACACACACACACACACACACACACCACACCACACACACACAACACACACACACACACACACACACACACGCTGGTGATACACTGTATTGAACCATATGACATAGCACTGCCGGTCAGGGCAGATTTCTGGGCATGGAATTCAGGCTGGTCCTCAAGGAAAAATGGCCCACCCCAAGTGCAAAGAAACACTTTTAAATGATGATGATGATGAGAATAATAATAATGATGATGATGTAATAATAATTATAATAATAATAAAATGATCACGTTATTGACATGTTTATATCCTACCCTGTCACAGTAGGTTTATCTACAGATGTTATCAGGGACAATTCATTTGTTGCCATGGGATCTTTTACAGTCCGAAATGTGCAATATTATATTGTAGTGTATTACATACCACCTTCAGTCATGACAGTTTTTCTGTACGAAATGCGGGCTGTTCTCTCCAGGGAGAGAGTGTGTCAGCCATCTAAGCAACAACAGAGCTTTCTGTCTCCAGACATCTCTCTTTCTCTTCAGCAACAAAAGAGCTTTCTGTCTCCACACATGTCTCTCTTTCTCTTCAGCAACAAAGAGCTTTCTGTCTCCACACATGTCTCTCTTTCTCTTCAGCAACAACAGAGATTTCTGTCTCCAGACATGTCTCTCTTTCTCTTCAGCAACAACAGAGATTTCTGTCTCCAGACATGTCTCTCTTTCTCTTCAGCAACAAAGGGCTTTCTGTCTCCACACATGTCTCTCTTTCTCTTCAGGGCTTTCTGTCTCCACACATGTCTCTCTTTCTCTTCAGCAACAAAGGGCTTTCTGTCTCCACACATGTCTCTCTTTCTCTTCAGCAACAACAGAGCTTTCTGTCTCCACACATGTCTCTCTTTCTCTTCAGCAACAACAGAGCTTTCTGTCTCCACACATTTCTCTCTTCTCTTTCACAGTGGCCTCTTCTGCAGAATATTGCCATGGACAACTTACTTGTTGCTGTGGATTTTTACGCGCACTAAACATTTGTTGTGCTCTGGTCCTTAAGCTTCTCGAGACTCATGCCCATAGTTTTGTTTTCACGTGGACCGTGGACCGTAACAGCAGACATTGAAAGGAGATGAGATGCTTTAGCAAACTCCTTGGTATCTCATACAGAGATCACATCTCTAACGAGGAAGAGAAAACCAGAAATGAACACGCCAACGAATGAAGAGCTCCTGACTTCAGAAAGAAGACAAAAAGCAAACTGGAGCGGTACGGGCACGCCACACGAACATCTGGACTGGCCAAGACTGTCCTACAGGGAACAGTACAGGGAGGGAGACGAAGAGGAGGCAGACAGAGAACACGATGGGAAGACAACATCAGAGAGTGGACTGGCCTTGAGTGGAACGACATACTTCGGAAAGCTGAGAACCGCGAAGTATGGAGGAAGCTGGATGCAAAATCTTGAAAGGAGCCCCAACGGTCTAGTAGACTACGAAGCAGGTGGAGGTGGAGGTGGAGGTGGACATGGCTGGTCATTGTCTGTTTCTGGTCAGGGTGTAGGCCGACATGTGGATACAGCTGGTCATTGTCTGTTTCTGGTCAGGGTGTAGGCCGACATGTGGATACAGCTGGTCATTGTTTCTGGTCAGGGTGTTGGCCGACATGTGGATACAGCTGGTCAGGGTGTAGGCCGACATGTGGATACAGCTGGTCAGCGGCTGTCAGTTGAGCGACAGTGGACAGTGGTCATTGGTCAGGCAGGGCAGTGGTACACAGGACGAAGAGCTTGACCTTTGAACTTTGTGTGTTGCATGTCTTCAGTGACGTCACATCAGCAGACTGACGTCTACTTCCACTCACATCATGACTGTGACGCCAGCACCTGCCGGCCAAGAACGGTTTGAACGAAAGGGGCAGCTCACTTTTCCTGTTGACGACAGCGTGGCTGTTCTGGATGGCACAGCCTTTTATAAAGCACACAGGTGACAGCAGACGACATGCCTCGGTCATGGCGCGCGATGTATTGGCTTTGGCAGAAGCTTCACCGAAGTGACAGCATCCATTTCTGGGACAATTAGTTTTGGGGAAGGTTTACGACGTGTGCTAACAACTGTCAGTTGTCAGGGATGCCTACGTTTATCAACGTTTTTCTGTGAAACAAATGCAATAGGCCTACAAAAAGAGCCTGACTCAGCAAGTGGTATAGTTATGAGGTAAAACTCCCACAGAGTGGTATGATGATCAACGTCAGCCACTGTCAATACCCACCAGTCTTCCCCGCCAGTACGGGTGATATTTGTCTTCTGTTGCCATTTTCAGCTTCACACTAGTCATGTGTTGACAACACAACCAGCAGTGGTTTTCTATTTGTAGCCCAGGTCCTATCCATGGTCAGTATAAGAGCAGGAGAACAACAGTCAGTCAGGCAGATTGAACATCTCCAGCAGTCTTTCATTCTGAAGCAGCTTGTGGTGGCTGTGGACAGACAGACAGACAGACAGACAGACAGACGGACAGACAGACAGACAGACAGGGTGGTGAAGGAAGCTGTGTGGCGGAACTGTACTCTCCATCTTGCACTGACTAACACACAGTGACGTCTTGTCAAAGCCCTCTGCCTGTGCTGTAGCTGCAATCAACGCTGGGAAAAAAAGAGGCTACGTGAGGAAAGGGAGGGGTGCAAAAACAAACCCCAGAGGAATTCTATTTGGAGCAGGAGTAGAATAAATACACAGCTGCTCCTTTTTATGCAGCTCTTGAGGCAAAGAGGACAGGTTCTCAACACTCTGCCCTCCTTTCTCTGTGTTTGCACCAGAGATGAGAGAGGGAGAGAGAGAAGGGGAGAGAGAGAGAGATGAGAGAGAGAGGAGAGAGAGAAGGGGGGGAGAGAGACAGACAGACAGACAGACAGACAGACAGATATGCACGAGTGACACAGCTCAAACACCAAGAAAAGGCATGCTTGGAAGATAGAAACAAAGGGCACAGTAGCAGAAAATACCAGCAGGGGCAAGAACACTGTCCATCTTCCTTTCTGCTGTGTCCACATCCCGCCTTCTTCCCAGCCTGACATGTCCTCACACCACTGACCCCACAGCTTTACTACAGAGATCACACCTTCTACTACAGAGATCACAGCTTTTACTACAGAGATCACAGCTTTTACTACAGAGATCACAGCTTCTATTACAGAGATCACAGCTTCTACTACAGAGATCACAGCTTCTACTACAGAGATCACAGCTTCTATATTACAGAGACCACAGCTTTTTTTTTTACTACAGAGATCACAGCTTTTTTTTTTACTACAGAGATCACAGCTTTTTTTTTAACTACAGAGATCACAGCTTTTTTTAAACTACAGAGATCACAGCTTTTTTTTAACTACAGAGATCACAGCTTCTACTGCAGAGATCACAGCTTCTACTACAGAGACCACAGCTTCTACTACAGAGATCACAGCTTCTACTACAGAGATCACAGCTTTTTTTTTTACTACAGAGACCACAGCTTTTTTTACTACAGAGATCACAGCTTTTTTTTTTTTTTTTTACTACAGAGATCACCGCTTTTATACTACAGAGATCACATATTTTAAACTACAGAGATCACAGCTTCTACTACAGAGATCACAGCTTCTACTACGGAGATCACAGCTTTTACTACAGAGATCACCGCTTTTACTACAGAGATCACAGCTTCTATTACAGAGATCACAGCTTCTACTACAGAGATCACCGCTTTTACTACAGAGATCACCGCTTTAGCTACAGAGATCACAACTTTTTTTTTAAACTACAGAGATCACAGCTTCTACTACAGAGATCACCGCTTCTACTACAGAGATCACAACTTCTACTACAGAGATCACAGCTTTTTTTTAAACTACAGAGATCACAGCTTTCACTACAGAGATCCACTGACAGCACAGCTTTTGCTACAGAGATCCACTGATATAATTATCTGAGGTTTTATGGTGGATAATCATGTTTAAATCATTATCTGTGCTTTTTTGGCGGATTATAAAATATGTCAATCATTATCTGAGGTTTTATGGCGGATAATCATGTAACAATCATTATCTGAGGTTTTATGGCGGATAATCATGTAACAATCATTATCTGAGGTTTTATGGCGAATAATCAGGTATCAATCATCATTTGAGGTTTTATAGCGGACATGTATTACCTATTATCTGTGCTTTCATGGGGGATATGTATAAATTATTATCTGCTTTTAATGGCAAAAGCTTGCTTCCAGCAGTATGTAGGTCATCAAAGAATAACAATTGACACTGGATGTGTGGGTGATCGTGACATTGTTTGTATCTAAGCATTGTGCATGGCTAGGTGAGTTTGTAAGCAACGTGCATGGCTTCATGTGTTTCTAAACCATGTGCATGACTCTGTGTGTGTGTGGTGTGTGTGTGTGTGAGAGGAGAGAGGAGAGAGATGAAGAGAGAGAGAGAGAGAGAGAGAGAGAGAGAGAGAGAGAGAAGAGAGCGAGAAAGAGAGAGAGACAAAGAGAGACAAAGAGGGCCGGAGAGACAGAGAGAGAGACACACAAAGAGAGAGAGCGAGAGAGAGAGAGAGAATGAGAGAGGAGAGAGGGGGGGGGGTAAGAGCTGCAGTAAGGGGGTAACTCTTCAGTGGACAGCTGTTTTGTCTCCCGCTGGTTCAGGCAGCTGCTCTTGTCACAGTGCCTGCCCCCTCCACCCTGTGTGTGTGTGTGTTGTGTGTGTCTGTGTGTGTGTGTGTCTGTGTGTGTGTGTGTGAGTGTCTGGTGTGTCTGTGTCTCTGTGTGTTGTGTGTCTCGTGTGTGTGTGAGTGCGTGCGTGCGTACGTGTGCGTGTGCGTGCTGCGTACGTGTGTGTGTGTGTGTGTGTGTGTGGTGTGTGTGGGCGCGCGCGCGCGCACGCACGACTAGTGCACTGAACAGACAAAAAGACAAGAACTCAGGGTCGGAAAGAGGTGGACCCACCCAAAAACATACAAAAAACAACAACCAAAAAAACAAAACAATCACCCACCCACCCACAAGCCCCCCCCCCCCCCCCCCCCACCCCTACCCCCATCCCGTCGAGTAAACTCCAGCAAGAAAGAGAGCGAGGTGATGGATGAAAGAGACCCGAGGAGAGATGCTAGACAGCCAGGCACACAGGATGACAGACAGACAGACACACCGACAGACAGACAGACAGACACACAAACAGGCAGACAGGGGAAACTGCAGTCTTTGACAATACTGGGGAAACTGCACTCTTTGACAATACAGGGGGAACTGCAGTCTTTGACAATACAGGGGGAACTGCAGTCTGACAATACTGGGGAAACTGCAGTCTGACAATACTGGGGAAAGTGCAGTCTGACAATACAGGGGAAACTGCAGTCTGACAATACTGGGGAAACTGCAGTCTGACAATACTGGGAAACTGCAGTCTGACAATACTGGGAAACTGCAGTCTGACAATACTGGGGAAACTGTAGTCTGACAATACTGGGAAACTGCAGTCTGACAATACTGGGGAAAGTGCAGTCTTTGACAATACAGGGGAAACTGCAGTCTCACAATACTGGGGGAACTGCAGTCTGACAATATAGGGGAACTGCAGTCTGACAATACAGGGGGAACTGCAGTCTGACAATACTGGGGGAACTGCAGTCTGACAATACAGGGGGAACTGCAGTCTGACAATACTGGGAGAACTGCAGTCTGACAATACAAGGGAAACTGCTGTGTGTTCGCCCCACTGCAGACTAATGACAGTATTTTGTCATGAAAGACTGCAGACTAATGACAGTACTTTGTCATGAAAGACTGCAGACTAATGACAGTACTTTGTCATGAAAGACTGCAGACTAATGACAGTACTTTGTCATGAAAGACTGCAGACTAATGACAGTACTTTGTCATGAAAGACTGCAGACTAATGACAGTATTTTGTCATGAAAGACTGCAGACTAATGACAGTACTTTGTCATGAAAGACTGCAGACTAATGACAGTGTCAACTGTGTGTAAGATAAGATCAAAATCAAAGACTGCCCTCGAAGTATGGAAGAGAACTGAAATCTGGCAAATCTCACAGCATAGTTTTGGAAGGGACAACAGTCTACCCACCTCTGTGGCGGTACGTGAAGCATTCTTCCTCTTCTTATTCCTTATAGCTCCTAGCGGAGCATAGGGCCTCAACAGCGTCCCTCCACCTTCTCCTGTCTCTGGCAAGGGTCTTGGCCTCTTCCCATGTCAGGCTGGAGTCTCTCAGCTCAATATGCAGGCTTCTCCTCCAGGTCTGTTTGGGGCGCCCTCTCTTCCTTTTCCCCTGCGGGTTCCACTCGAGCGCTTTTCTGGTGATGTTGCAAGGCTCCTTCCGTAGGGTGTGGCCGACCCAACGCACTTTCGCCGCCTTACTTGGACTTCCATAGGCTGTTGGTTCGCCCTCATCCACAGGTCGGTACTTGGCACTCTGTCGAACCATCTGAGATGAAGGATCTGCCGGAGACATCCGTTGATGAAGGTCTGGATCTTGGAGGAGCTGGTGTTGATGACTCGCCAAGTTTCTGACCCGTAGAGAAGCACAGACTTCACGTTGGAGTTGAAGATCCTGAGCTTGGTGGTTGTGGAGATCGCATTTGTTCTCCATACGGGTTTCAAGATGGCAAATGCTTGGCGTGCTTTCTTTATTCTTGCCTTGATGTCTTCGTCTGTGCCTCCTGTCTGGCTGATCTTACTGCCCAGGTACACAAATTCATTGACATCCTCTTCTGCTTTCTCAGAGATGGTGACAGGAGCCTCTTGTTGGTTGTTGGTACGCAGTAGCTTGGTCTTCTCTTGACTGATCCTGAGGCCAACACGTCTAGCTGTGGTATCTAGGGCAGTGACTTTGTCTTTGATGTACTGCAGTTGGTGGGATAGCAGAGCCAGGTCATCGGCAAAATCGAGATCTTCCAGCTTTACCATGAGGGTCCATTGGATACCTTTCCCGGAACTTGCTTAGGCCGTCCTTGTCACCCAGTCCAGCACCACAAGGAAGAGGAGTGGAGACAACAAGCAGCCCTGTCTGACGCCGGAAGAGATCCCGAAGCTGTCGGAGTCTTCCACCGTGGATGACCTGGCAGGAGAATCCTTCGTAAAGTTGTCTTATGATGTTGACAAACTCTGATGGCACACCATAGTGGAGAAGGATGTTCCAGATTGCTTGTCTGTCCACACTGTTATTTCACTTCAGCTATATCTTTATGTGATGGCACCAGGGCCCAGTCTGATTTATTTCAGCAAGTGCTACAATCTGTTCAACACGATTTCTCAGAACTTTTAGCAAACAAGTGCATGTTGATAGACGAACTCTCGATCACATTGGAGAGGTGTCCATTGTAGAAGGAAAGGAACAGTGGCCCAAGTGCAGATCCTTGTGGACCACCACAAAGTACATTAAGTTTCAACTGAGACACGGTCTCTGATCATAACATGTTAGCACCTGTCTGTCAGACTAGAAGTGACCCATGTTGTTTGTGTTTCTCAAAGTGGCTTCAGTAATTATTGAACCTGTTGAACAGAAGTGTGTCATTAATGGAGTCAAATACAGCACTAAAATCAAGAAAATAGGGTCAAAAGCATTTCCAAGACTTTCAACAAACAAAACTGTATCTCTTAAAGCACGAGGGAGTGCTGTTTCAGAACTATGGGCAGGTCTGTGTGCAGACTACAAATTAGCGAGTTTCTGGAGTGCCACACGTGTTCACTGCACTCCTTTACAACAGGCTACAGGAGCCCAGAGGCAGATTTCCTATGACAGGGGAACACCGGGTGGTAGCTTTCCAGTGCCCCCCTTCCAGGGGATCAGCTATGTTTCTTTCAGGAGAGAAGTGACGGCAGTTATCTGCAACACTGGGGCCAGTCTCAGACTGATGGCGCTTCCATCAACAGGCAGGGAGCACTGGAGAGACCTCCGGGAGAAAAGGGGGGGGGGGGGGGTTGTGTTGGGGGTGGGGGGCTGTCAGGGGATGATGGAGGGCGGAAAGAGCTGTCTGTGACAGGGGCTGTCAGGAAAGCATTAGGCACTGAGGGCTGGTCTTCATCACTTCTCCACTGAAATGGATTGCTGCTTGTTTATTTGTTTGTTTGTTCATAAATCCCCCTCCCTTCTCCCCACAGGAACAGTCTGCAGTGGTGGTGTGGTGTAAAGAGACACTCTGATCATCAGTCAGGTCACTGGCAGCGCTGTAAACCCGGCACTGTCACTGTCATAAACACGTTCTGTCACTGAAGTGTAGGCTCTTTGTGTCTGTCTGTCTTCCTGCATGTCTGTCTACCTGCATGTCTGTCTGTCTGTCTGTCTGTCTGTCTGTCTCTCTCTGTCTCTCTGTCTGTCTCTCTCTCTATCTGTCTCTCTGTCTGTCTGTCTGTCTCTCTGTCTGTCTGTCTGTCTCTGTCTCTCCCTCCCTGTCTGTGCCAACAGCAGGCAACACGAGGCTGCTATGGACCAGAGGTGTGCCAGGCCAGCTGGTGTCCCTGTCTGCTGCCAGCACTGAGCTGACAGTCCCTCACTGAAGACAGGATGGCAGCGAAAGCCAGAGAGAGAGAGAGAGAGAGAGAGAGAGAGAGAGAGAGAGAGAGAGAGAGAGAGAGAGAGAGAGAGAGAGAGAGAGAGAGACAGAGACAGAGACAGAGAGACAGAGACAGAGAGACAGAGAGAGAGACAGAGAGAGAGAGAGAGAGAGAGAGACAGAGAGAGAGACAGAGAGAGAGACAGAGAGAGAGAGAGAGACAGAGACAGAGAGAGAGAGAAAGAAAGAGAGAGAGCGAGAGAGAGAGAGAGAGAACTCGAACTCGAACTCTTTTCGAATTCGAATATTTTAATGAAGGTAATTGGATAAGCCAGAGGCTTCTTTACACCAGGCCCTCATGGGGAAAAAAGTGAAACAAACATTAATAAACCAATTGATCAACAAACAAGATAATGTCAAGAAGCAAAGAAATGAATCATTCAAATTGCCATTCAATTATTGACTGAAGTCATGAAATCAATGAAAGACCACAGAGAGAGAGAGAGAGAGAGAGAGAGAGAGAGAGAGAGAGAGATAGAGAGAGAGAGAGAGAGGGGAGAGAGAGAGAGAGAGAGAGAGAGAGAGAGAGAGAGAGAGAGAGAGAGAGAAAGAGAAAGAGAGAGAAAGAGACAAATTCTTTTATTTCGAGGATAATGAATAAGCACACATGTGCTTTTTTACATCCAGTCCCCGCCCGTTAGGGATACATCTTAATAATAATAACCCAATACTTATACAGTCTCACAAATAAAAACAAGGGGAAATAACCCTTTTCAAAACAGCTCCCCCCCAACAACCCTCCCCCCCCCCCACAACCCTCCCCCCCCCAAAGCAAGCAATTAAAAGAAAATCCTAAAAATACCCACCCCTACCCCACACCCCCAAAAAAACCCTAACCAAAACAAACAAACAAACAAAGAGAAGAAAAAACCAAACCAACAAAAGATGATAAAAAAGAGAAAAACAGACAAACAACAACAACAAGAACAAGAACAACAACAAAGTCAAGAAAAATAACACAACCAAACTTAATAAGCCATAAAGATAAACATCTACACATTGTCAAATGGTACACATACTTGTTACACATAATTATAAGATATTGAAATAGGGCACTCATTAAAACTTAAGTACAGAGGCAAGTCCAATAAAGTATTGAAAATATAAAAATATGAATCCTTCATCAGGATATACTATGACTATAAGCAGGACGATAAAAGGTGAGAGAGACAGAGACAGAGAGACAGAGAGTGGGTGTGTGTGTATTTCAGAGATAATATCCAATATATAAATCCCAAAACAGTATGCCATCCCATCAACACTCATTTTAGATTATACTCGTTTCAAATTATATGTCATGATAAAAATAAATTTAATACCCATACATCCACACAATAAAAACAAGAAAGAAACCAAGAAGAAATTTAAAACTATACAGTCGTTGAGGGAGAGAATATGAGTGGGTAAGTGGGTGAGTGAGTGTGTGTGTGTGTGTGTGTGTGTGTGTGTGTGTGTGTGTTTGTGTTTGAGCATGTGTGTGGGGGGGTGGGGTGGGGTGGGGGTGTTTCAGGGATAATACTAAATATGTAATACTCACATAGCACACGATCAACACAAACACTTTTTAATTATGCTCCTGCAAATTGAATGTCATGGTAATAAAATAAGTGCAATACCCATACACTCACATAATAAAGAGGGGGAAAAAGCCAATAAAGTCATAAAAAGAACATCTACACATTGTAAGTAATAGAAACAAAATCTTTTTTTTCCAGGATAATGAATAAGTATTCATGTGCTTTTTTACATCCAGTCCCCGCCCATGGGGTCACATTTAAAAATGCACTCAGTACTCATACTTTCAAGCAGAAGAAGCAAAGGAAAAAAAACTTCTTTTTTTAAAGAAAAAGAGAGAAGAAGAAAAAAACAAACAAACATACAAACAAACAAACAACCCCAGACGAGCAAAAGACAAAAACATACCCCCAGAACCCCCCCCTCCACCACCACAAAAAAAGACAACAACAACAACAAAAAAAAAGCAGACAAAAACACCCTTCCAAATAAACAAACAAAAAACAAGAAAAAACAACAACAACAAACAAACAAATGAAAAAAACCCATAAGACCCAAAAAAACAAACAAACAAAAACAATTTAAAAGAAAAAAAAGAAAAGAAAAAAAAAGCACCTTCCCCCTTCACACTCACACACACACACACACACACACACACACACACACACACACACACACACACACACACACACACACACACACACACACACACACATACATACACCAAAACAAAAAAACAAGCGAAAAACCCAAACAAATTACCAACAAGAAGAAAGTAACAACCACAGCAATAACAACACAGAGAGAGAGAGAGAGAGAGAGAGAGAGAGAGAGAGAGAGAGAAGAGAGAGAGAGAGAGAGAGAGAGAGAGAGAGAGAGAGAGAGAACTCGAATATTTTAATGAGGGTAATTGGATAAGCCAGAGGATTCTTTACATCAGGCTCTCATAAAAATTCAAACAAACAACCCCCCCCAAAAAAAAGAAAAAAAAGAAAATTTACAAACAACAGCATCCCCCCCCCCCCCCCCCCCCCCCCCCCCCCCCCCCCCCCCCCCCCCGGCCACAAAATAATGAACTCGTAAATTATGAGAGAGAGAGAGAAGAGAGAGAGAGAGAGAAGAGAGAGAGAGAGAGAAGAGAGAGAGAGGGGGGGGGGGGAGTGTAAAAGACCATGATCAATATTTCAATCTCTCTGTAGCTGGCTCTTTGTGCCTCATCTTGAACACAGTCAGGCATCTGGACCTCATTTGCATACTGACACACTGCCGTCAAACCCATTGGCTGATTGCACTAAGCATTCTGTGGATGCTGCCAGGAGCTAATGAATAAAGGACAGGACTAACGATCTTTTAAGTCAGGGATGATATTACAGCCACTGACAGCCATGCAATATGTAGAGCAAGGCACAGCAGTGATTCTCTCCCCTGGGTCAACAAACAATGCATCACGTGCTGAGAGTGTCAGGGGAAGGGGCATGCGCACTTCATCAGTCTTTGGCCCGGTGTGCAGGGGTCCCTGGTGGTCAGGTGGGACTGTTGTTTGTTCTGCCCACAGCCAGCCAGCCAGGAGCGGTGTGAAAGCCAGTTGAGAATGCAAAACGCCACCTGACCATACCAAGTGCTCCTGACCTGTGAAAAATGCAAACTAAAGTGGTACGGGCACGTCACATGAACATCTGGACTGGCCAAGACTGTCCTACAGGGAACAGTACTAGGAGGGAGAGGAAGAGGCAGACAGAGAAAACGATGAGAAGACATCAGAGAGTGGACTGGCTTGAGTGTAACGGAAACCAGAGGACTGCGGGGAGTGGAGGAAGCTAGTTACAAAACTTTGAGTCTACTGTATTACTTTTGAAGTGTGATGTACCATTTCTGCGTTATTAGAATACTGTCCTTTTCAGATATGAGTATTTCTTGAATTGGAGAAAAAAAAGTTGTTAGCAGTCCGTAAGGCATGCCAGAGACAGCGGGGAAAACCATGTCATAAGCCAGGTCAGGTCAGAGAGAGAGAGGGGGGGGGGGGGGGGGCAAGCAGTCATGTCCATAAGCCAGGTCAGGTGAGAGAGAGAGGGGCTACAGTCATGTCCATAAGCCAGGTCAGAGAGAGAGAGAGAGAGGGGCAACAGTCATGTCCATAAGCCAGGTCAGAGAGAGAGAGAGAGAGAGGGGCAACAGTCATGTCCATAAGCCAGGTCAGAGAGAGAGAGAGAGAGAGGGACAACAGTCATGTCCATAAGCCAGGTCAGGTCAGAGAGAGAGAGAGAGAGAGGGGGCAACAGTCATGTCCATAAGCCAGGTCAGAGAGAGAGAGAGAGAGGGCAACAGTCATGTCCATAAGCCAGGTCAGGTCAGAGAGAGAGAGAGAGAGAGAGATAGAGAGAGAGAGAGAGAGAGAGAGAGAGAGAGAGAGAGGGGGGGGGGGTAACAGTCATGTCCATAAGCTTTCCCCAAGCCAAAGTTAAGCAGCATCTAGCGTGGTTACCACTTGGATGGGTGATCATTATTTTGTGCGTCTTGGATTCAGTACAGTCCCCCAGTTCACCCAGCTGTAAATGGGTACCTGCCTCTTTAGGGTCAGGTAAGGTAAAGCAGCAAGGGAGAGGAGATGGGCGCCGCCCTCAATATGCTGGCTCCTAGAGAAGTGAGGTCTCTGACGCCTGGCTCCCCTACGACCTTATAGGTTATGGGACACCTTAACCTTAAAGAAACAATAATCTCAGAGACGTTGGGGGGATGGGGGGGGAGGAAGTTAACTATTTTTGTGGACAGGATGTGAGACTGCGTAACAACCTGAAAGGTGTGTTGTTGGATGACGGCAGTGTTTCACAGTTGTACCTGCCAGGTGAGGTGTTGTTGGTTGACGGCAGTGTTGCACAGTTGTACCTGCCAGGTGAGGTGTTGTTGGATGACGGCAGTGTTGCACAGTTGTACCTGCCAGGTGAGGTGTTGTTGGGTTGAGGCAGTGTTGCACGGTTTTCCTGCCAGTTGAGGTGTTGGATGCCCGGCAGTGTTGACAGGTTTCCCTGCCAGGTGAGGGTTGGATGAGGCAGTGTTTGCACAGGTGTACCTGCCAGTGAGGTGTTGGATGACGCAGTGTTAAAACAGGGACCTGCAGGTGAGGTGTTGGATAGGCAGTGTTACAGGTGTACCTGCCAGGTGAGGTGTTGGATGACGCAGTGTTGCACAGGTTACTGCAGGTGAGTGTTGTTGGTTGACGCAGTGTTGCACGTTGTACTCCAGGTAAAGGTGTGTTGGTTGACGGAAGTGTTGCACAGGTGACCTGCCAGTGAGTGTTGTTGGTGAGGGCAGTGTTGCACAGGGTACTGCCAGTGAGGTGTTGTTGATGACGGCAGTGTTGCACAAGTTACCTGCCGGGTGAGGTGTTGTGGTTGACGGCAGTGTTGCACAGGTTACCTCCAGTGAGGGTTGGTTGGTTGACGGCAGTGTTGCACGGGTGTATGCCAGGAGGTGTGTTGGATACGGCAGTGTCACAGTGACTGCCAGTGAGGTGTTTGGTTGACGGCAGGTTGACAGTGTACTGCAGTGAGGTGTTGTTGGGTGACGCAGTGTTGCACAGGTGTACCTGCAGGTGAGGTTGGATGAGGCAGTGTTGGGGCATTTGTCCCACAGTGACGCTGATTTTCGGTTTAAATTAACGAGCTCGTGAGCAACGTTTTCAGAACATCTTGGCACACTTTTTAAAAAACCTTTTTCGCTTTGGAAGAGTAGGCCATGTTTCCCGGGAAGGAGCGGACGCAAAGTTAAACCCCAGCAGGGCACAACCAGGTGCACGTGTTTAGACACCATCTCGGAGGTCGGAACGCCGCTGCCTGTAATTATGGAGGGACACAGCGTCGTTCTGGCAGCAACTCCTCGAGGGCACTGGAACCCTGTGTGTCGGCATTGACTGCCTTTCTATGGACCACTCCAGCGATGAGAAGGCGTGGGTGACGGGTGGAGGGGGGGGGGGGGTCTGCAGCATGGGTAATAGCTTGCCTGCCCCCCATACTGACTTACCCGGCCTTGACGCTCTAGGGTAGAAACACCCACAGCGCAACTCCCCAGTCTGACTATGAGGCTGACCACGCCTACTAACGCTGATTCTGAATTCATTCACCTGCCAGGTTTTTCAGGTGAGACTGAGGTCAATGCCTTGTCTGTGAACACACAGGTAGTCTCTCCCATGCGTGAAAACCCCATCATCTTGCACATGCAATAAACCCATCATCTTGCACACTCATTAAAATCATCATCTTTCACACCCATTAAATATCATCATCATCATCATCATCATCATCCACACTCATTAAACATCATCATCTTTCACACTCATTAAACATCATCATCATCCACACTCATTAAACATCATCATCTTTCACACTCATTAAAACCCCATCCTCTTTCACTCGCATTAAAATCCCATCATTTTCACACTCATTAAACATCCCCCATCTGCCATACTCATTAAACACCATCATCTTTCACACTAATAAACCCCATTATCTTGCACACTCATTAAACATCCTCCTCCTCCTTCACACTCATTAAAACCCAATCATCATCCACACTCATTAAACAACATAATCTTTCACACTCATTAAAAATCGTCATCTTTCACACTCATTAAAACCCCATCATGCACATACAAGAAAACACATCATCTTGCACACACATAGAAAGCCTCACTGATGTAGAAAGCCTCGCTGATGTAGAAAGCTCCGCTGATGTAGAAAGCAGAAAGCCTCGCTGATGTAGAAAGCAGAAAGCCTCACTGATGTAGAAAGCAGAAAGCCTCGCTGATGTAGAAAGCAGAAAGCCTCGCTGATGTAGAAAGCAGAAAGCCTCACTGATGTAGAAAGCAGAAAGCCTCGCTGATGTAGAAAGCAGAAAGCCTCGCTGATGTAGAAAGCAGAAAGCCTCGCTGATGTAGAAAGCAGAAAGCCTCGCTGATGTAGAAAGCAGAAAGCCTTGCTGATGTAGAAAGCAGAAAGCCTCACTGATATAGAAAGCAGAAAGCCTCACTGATGTAGAAAGCCTCACTGATGTTAGTAAAGCATGTTCTACATGACTGATGTGACGTGGTTTTTATGAAACATTATTATTACTACAGTGGCAGCCAGAGAAACTGCATTTCAAAATTAAAAAAACCTATCTAAAAATAATTATGGTTTTAGAAAATCAAACAGCCAATGCTTTTATCTCAAAACGCAATAGTAGTCAATCCGACTAAAAAAAAGCAAGCAGACATACCCAAAAATGAACGCCTGAAAAATAATGATGTGCGTGGGCTGTTGAGCATCTGATTCTATAAACAGAACACACAGGAGGTGGGTCTTTTTTAAATGTTAAGGTTGCTCTACACAACAGCAAAGCGCTCTCTGCAATGGGGAAAGCAGCCTTCTTCCTCCTCTTCCTCTCTGACAGCAACTGTCGTTGCCATATGAGCGAGAATGCGTCACACTGCCGTGAGGCACCTGAGAAGTCAGGCCCAGCGCATCCGACATCAGCATGAGAGAGAATTGCTATCTTGTAAGTCTTTCTGGATAAAAGGCGGGAAAATGGACCAGGAAGTCAGAAAATAGATAAGAAGGCGGTGACAGGAAGAAAAGGAACAAGGCAGAAACAAAGAGAGTGATAGTAAAAAGGAAATTTAACAAGGCAGAAACAAAGAGTGATAGTAAAAAGGAAATTTAACAAGGCAGAAACAAAGAGAGTGATAGTAAAAAGGAAATTTAACAAGGCAGAAACAAAGAGAGTGATAGTAAAAAGGAAATTTAACAAGGCAGAAACAAAGAGAGGATAAACCGAGGTCCCATGCGCAACACACTTCCAGCACACGTAAAAGAACCCACGGCAACAAGAGAGTTGTCCTTCGCAAAATTCTGTAGAAAAAAAGCCACACTGATAGGGAAAGAAATACATCTGCAGACAGGAAAATACAAATATGGGTGGCTGTGCTCTTGAGGTGACGCGCTCTCTGCACGTAAAGAAATCTGCCGTGACATGCAGGGGTGTGGAGATATCATAATGACGATGATGATGATGATGATGATAATAATAATAATGATGATAATAATAGTAAATGGAATTTATATATCATTATCACAGTTACAAGGTCCTCTCGGCTACCTCACCTCCATGACTCCTGCCTTTGATGTGATTTTCAGGTGCAGGTCTCACTCGCCCACACAACCATGCATGCGGGAACGGGACAGCCTGGTGGTCAGTGATGTATTCGTGATCTGCTGACCCGGGTTCGAACCTCGTTCAAGAGGATTTTTCCTCTTGAGTTAACATCAGTGCAGACTCCACTCTCCCCAAAAGTCATTTGGATGAGACTATAAACCGAGGTCCCGTAAGCGAACGCACGCAGAAAATCTTGCGCACACGTTGAAACCCGTTCCGCTTTTCGGAAGAGTAGGCCATTGTGTGCCCGTGGGAATGGATGACAAAATTACAAAACTGCATACACACGGGGACTGGATGAAAAAAAGCACATGAGTGCTTATTCCATTATCCTCTAACTAATATAATAATAATAATAATAATAATAATAATAATAGTAATAATAACAATTATAATATTAACAATAATAATAATGGTAATAATAATAATGCTCGTGGACATCACACAGAAGAAAGGCTGTTGCTATTCAAACAGAACACACTACTCTGTGAGGGCGCGACCTTCTATATCCCAGCAGACATCTAATGACCGCTTTGAGTGTGGCCAGCCCAGCCCAGCCATGCCCATGCTAGCAGTCTGCTCCAGGGGACTGTGCCCTGCAGTCACAAGCCTCCAGCTCCAGTTCCTCCAGTGCGTTCTTCAGGAGAGAGTCTCCACTGAGGTCCGCGGTGTGACTGCACACAGCATCTGGCAAACACGTTAAACCTCATCCATCCAAGTGACGGTGGAGCCTGTACGACTGGTGATGTCCATGATTTTATTTTTATTTAAAAATAAGTATTCTTTTATTTCAAGGATAATGGAATAAGCATCGTGTGCTATGGGAAGGGACCCGGCCAGCGGCAGCCCTGATCCGTAAAGGGGCGCCCCTTGACAGGAATGCAGGGGTGAGGCTTTACAGCTTTCCCCGGCTGTCAACCCTCGGCTCGGAAAACCCGAAATCACAATTAAACCAAAAAATTAAAACAGAACTGGATATTTTTGAAGTGCTGGCTGTAAGACAGCATAAAGGCAAAGATTTCCTTCCCCTTCCCCCTTCCTCTCCTCCTCACTACAAACACACACACACACACACAAAACCCCACACACAACCCCACACACACCACACAACACACACACACACCACACCACACACAACCACACACACACAAAACCAAACAACACACAACACACACCACTATTTCTAATTTATTCTTGTGGAAGGTTAACGTTGTTTGCCTCAAAAAAAAAAGCACTTACATGCGTGTTTGACCGGGGGAAAGGGGGGAAGGAGGGTTTTTTAACCTTTACTCTAACCCCGGGCTTTTGGTTTTTCCCCTTGTTTTCCCTTATAAGGGTATATATGTGGTGAAGGGGATATGGGTGGGGAAGTTTTTGCTTGTAAAAATTTTTCCCTTCTCTCCGCTTGGCAGATACCTGTCCTTACAAACCCTAGTTCACCAATCCCCCATCCCCCGCGCTCTTTCTTATTTCGGGTCCTTTGATGGGAATGATCTCCCTTCTCTCTCCCCCAAAACCCCTTTTATGCATTTTTTAAAACCCAGTCTCAAGACATTTTATTTAAAACCAAGATTTTCCCTCCTCCCCCCATCTCATATTTTTCCCTGTTTCAAACCCCAAGTTCTATTCCCCTGCCAGGGTGTGTACTGTGTGTGTGTTGGTGTTTGGGGGGTGGGTGGGTGGGTGTTGTGTGTGCTGTGGCACATTTGGACTTGAGAACTATTCTTGTCACGGGTTGTATGACGTGTAAAAATGAGTTGAGTGCAACCCTTTTGATTTGTTCTGCAAATTATAGCGCATTAATTCATTTTTTTTTATTATTATTCATATTTGGGGATGTGTGTGTGTGTGTGTTGTTGTGTTGTTTTGTGTGTGGCTGCACACACACAAACACACCCCCTCATACACCCCCCTTTTAACAACACACTCACACACATACGCACACATACCATACCCCAACCCACACACACCACAACAAACGCCCCGGCCCCGCGTGCTTCTTCTTTTTTTCCCCCTTTCCCCAGAGCTCATAATTACGGTCAGTTTTCCCCTTGCAGTGTGTGTATGCTGCAAAAACTTCGTTTTGGGGGCACCCCTTTGCTTTTGTCTGTTTTTCCCGCATCGTCCGTCTGTCTTCTTTTTGTCTGTCTTCTGACTCCCCCTTAAAATTAAAAAGAACGGGAATCCTTTCACCTCCGGGGGCTATAGAAAAACAACAAAAATTTAGGGTTAATGGATGACCTGTGAAGCCCGAGGAAAACAACCAGAAACCCCCGTGTGTGTGTTTGGTGCGTGCGTGGTAGGGGAGAGAGTGTGTTGTGGGGCGCGCGGCGTATTTCGGGTTGTGTGTGTGTGTGTTTTTGGGGGCGCGTTGCGCGTAGTCCACTAAGGGCCCAAAGGGGCAACAATGCGATTTTTGACAGTCCACCTCAAAAGACACTGCAGACATGAATGTTGGGGCTGTGAAAAACAAAACGTGGCACTGAGGGGTCCGGATTGTCAGATCTTCACTTTCAAAGAACGGGGTTTTTTGTTGTTACCGTCAGTCTGTCGAGACTGCCGTGAAGTGGCCCCCCTTGTTTTCGGAAGAAGAGCACTGACGTTCCGGTTTCAACAGGTAAAATCCCTTTTTCACACCACACCACACACCAGGGGGAAGTTAAATCAGTGCGACTCCACTTCCCCCAAAACTTCGGATGAGACTATAAACCAAGGTCCCTTTGCGGGTAACCGAACATCGCGGACGTTAAAGCCCGTTCCGCTTTTCGGAAAGTAGGCCATTGTGTGCCGGGGGAAACGGATGACAAAATTTTGCAAAAAGCATATGCAAAAACACTGATCCTTATTCCCTTTTCCTGGATATAAAGAACAAAACAAGTAATAAGAAGATGTGCCTCCCTCCACAGTCCCCTTTCCTCCCTCGTCAGCCCGTGAGAGTACAGCTGTCTGCAGCACGCGCGACGTGCAGCACAGCAACAGGGCAGACTGCAGCACACAGGGCAGCGTGCAGCACACAGGGCAGACGTGCAGCACCAGGGCAGACGTGCAGCACACAGGGCAGACGTGCAGCACACCAGGGCAGACGTGCAGCACACACGGCAGACGTGCAGCACACACGGCAGACGTGCAGCACAACAGGGCAGACGTGCAGCACACACGGCAGACGTGCAGCACACAGGGCGGGGTCTGGCGGTCAGGAGCCGGAGGTCAATCTCTTAAGGTCTACAGTCTGTGGGTCACCCCCCTCCCCCTTACCCCTGTCTCCCCCCTCAGCCCCTGTTCCTGAAGGCAAATGTCATGAGGTGGGTGAAGTGGGCGGTGTGGGTCACTCACTCACTCAGTCCCATGTCTCAAAGGACGTAGGGGGGACATGAGAGAAGACGCAACAGAGATCTTTTTCCATGCTTTACGATCCTGTGTGGCTTGTGAAGGTGTTGCAGGGGTTGGGCGGTCCATTCTTTGATGTTTCAACCCATGATTTCTTTTGACGGCCCTCTTCTTTCTTGCCTTCAACCGTTCCCTGCAAGATGTTTTTTGCTAAGGTGCTGTGTCCTTGTGTGTGACCAAACCACATCAGATTTCTCCTCTTTAGTGTGGAGAGCAGAGGTTCTTGGGGGCCCACACGCTTTCACATAGTTGTTGGTCTTGTGTTCGTTGTATGATATTTTGAGGATTCTTCTGTGGCACTTGTTCTCGAATGCTTGGATTCTCCTCTCTAGCTCTGTTGATAGAGTCCATGATTCTATCAGCCATATAGGGGATAGATATCACACAGGATTTGTAGAGGTGATAGTTGGTGCAGAAGCTGATGTTGTGCTTCTGATGATCCTCTCGAGTCTGGCTAGAGCAGATGTTGCTGTTGCAATGCGAGCTTTCACTTCATTGTTTTGTGCCATCTTTTGTTAGGATGGAGGCCTAGTATGTTGAATTGGCTCACCTCTTCCAGTATTTCTCCATTCATCTTTATTTCCGTGCTGTCATTGCTTGCGCTGTTGACCATGATCTTTGATTTTTCTGTACTGACCTCCATGCCGTATGCGCTCGCTCGATCTGATAGACTATCTGTGAGGTTTTGCAGTTCTTGTTTGCTGCCGCCCATGAGGTCAATATCATCTGCAAATCTGAGTTGCAAAGGGGTCTTCCACCAATGAGATTGGAAGTGTGGTGGTTTTGCAGTGTCTCTGTCATGATGTTTTCGAGGAAGAGGTTGAAGAGTACAGGTGAGAGAAGGCAGCCCTGACTGACCCCAACCTGGTCTGAAGAACTCGCCCATGTGATTGTTCATTGAAAACTGCACTTCTTGCGTTCTCGTACAGTTGCCTTGATGACTTTAATGAGGCAGTTGTCAATGTTGAAGTGCCTGAGTACTTGCCAGAGGCCGTCATGCCATATCCTGTGAAAGGCCTTTTGAAGTCTATGAAATTGTGATACAAGTCTTTTGGTGTTGGAGATGGAGATTGAAAATTTGTTCCATTGTGCTGCGTTTTGGTCTAAAGCCGGCTTGTTCTTCTGCCAGGAGTTTTTCTGCTTGGTTTTTCAGTCTGTTGAGGACTACCCGCAGCATGATCTTGCTAGGATGGCTTATGAGACTGATGGTTCTGTAGTTCTGGCATTGCTTTGAGGTTTCCTTTCATTGGTAGGGTATTACAAGAGACTGTGTCCATTCTTTCTGGCCATTGTTTGGTGTGTGAATCTTCTGACAAAGTTCTTGTGAATCGCTTGCTGTTTCATTCCCTCCATTTTTTATGAGTTCAGCTGGGATGTTATCGATTCCAGGGACTTTCCCTTCTTCATTGTTTGAATAGCTGTGTCTACTTCACACCTTAGTATTGGTGGGTCTTTATCTTGGTGTTCAGGGGGTTTGTCAGAAACTATGTTGGTATCTGGGCGTAATGGGTAGTTATAAAATCCTCACAGTATTTCCGTCCAGCGTTGGAGGATGGCATTGCTTTCCAGTTTAAAAGATTTCCTTCTTTGTCTTCTATAACAGAGGCTTTAGGCTGCGTGATTTTAGTTAGTGATTTCAGAGTGTCGGTAAGCTGTTTTGCTGTTTCCCTTGGCCATTTCAACTTCGATGCTGTGCATTGTTCTTCTATCCACGCTTCTTTGGCTTCTCTCATCTTTTTCTCTCACTTCTCTGTGGCTATTCCTGTATTTGTTGTTGGCTCTTGACTTGTGAATTTTGTTTCTTAAGCTCTCTTCTTTTGTCGCAGAGGTCAAGAACCTCATTTGTCACCCAGGGTTGTTTCTTTGTTCTGCTTCTTCCTAATGTTTCTTCTGCTGCATTAGCACTTCTTTGATGTTGTTGGCTAGTGTGTCCAAATCATTGTCGATGGCTGTGAGTGCGGCGAACTTTCCTCCAATGTTGGCTTGGAAGATCTCAACCACTGTTGGGTCTTTGAGTTTTTCCAGATCAAATCTTATGAGTGGGTTTTTTGGCTGTTGTTTTGCTTTCAGTTTCAGCTTGATGGTGGTAAGTACAAGGTCGTGGTCACTGCCAATGTCAGCTCCTGGGAATGTTCTTGTGTTTGCCTTGTTTATGCTGGATTTGAATCTTTGGGGTGACAGAATGTAGTCAATTTGATTGCGAATCAGACCATTTGGTGAGTGCCAAGTTGATGTTCTAGATGGCTTGTGAGGATGGAATGTGTTTGCCAGAGTTAGTTTGTGCTTCTTTGCGAATTCCAGCAACCGCTGTCCTCTTTCATTTGTTTCTCCTAGTCCAAAGCGTCCTGTGGTTCCTGCCCAGGTGTCATAGGCATCAGGTCCCACCTTAGCATTCCAGTCGCCTTCCACAATAAGAATGTCTTTTTTGGGCGTTTTGGAGATGACGTTTTCAAGTTGTTCATAGAATTCTTCTATCTGATTATCATCGTAGTCAGATGTTGGAGCATACACTTGGATGATGGTGAGATTCTGCGGTTTTGCAGAAACTCTGATTGAGATGAGTCTGCTGGATACTGGTGAGCAGCTGATGATGCTTGACACAATCTCTTTCCTGACAATGAAGCCTACTCCGTGTTGATGCAGTTTCTCTTCTCCACTGTACCATATCTTGTGGCCGTCTTGCGTGGTTGTTTCTCCGAAGCCAGTCCATCTGACTTCCGCAAGCCCTAGGATGTCCAATTTATATCTTTTTAGTTCATGTGTGAGTTCCTGTACTCTTCCTGTTTGGTATAGAGTCCTCACATTCCATGTTACGATGGTTACTCCTTTATTCGGAAGCTTTAGAGTTGGTTCTGCTCCAGTAGCGCATTTGTCACTCCCACCCTGGAGGCTTGCAGTGGGTAGCGCGGTCGTTGTTGATCCGGGCCTCGACCGATCCGGCATGTTTTTCTGTTTTGTTTTTCTCATCATGTCCTTGCAGTGGGCTTGAGGAAGCTTGGTGGCGCCATCTCCTCTCCAAGACTCCTACTGGTGAGTAAGAATGCACCAGCCCCTCACAACGTTTTGCCCGCCAGTAGAAGCGGTTACCGGGGTGTGGGTGGGTTAAGGACCCAGACCCAGAAGTGAGAGTTGAGTGCCAAGTGAGGACCAGTGCTCCCGTCCATCCCGAGGGATGCTACTGCCAGGTTTACAAAGGTACCACCTCTCCTTAAGCACCCCATACACCCCGATGAGGTGGATGAAGTGGCGGTGTGGGTGGCGGGGGCCAAACCATGGAAGCTGGGGGGGGGGGGGGGTGGAGAATGTTCAGGTGAGATCAGAGAGAAGGGTGTAGTGAAGGAGGTGCTGACATGTTCAACAAGCTTATTCCACCCCCCCCCCCCCCACACACACACACCTCTTCTCATCAAAGGAAGACGTGTCGGCTGCCTGCACGTGCAGTCTGCTGTCTGCTGTCTGAAGAGGCCTCCAGGTGTGGTGATTAACCATGGCTGAGGTCAGGTTTTCCTGGTAAACACCTTGTCTGAACACTGAACACTGTATGAACAATGAACACTATGATGTGATAAACCACAATTGGCGTGAAGTCACACAGGTAAACAGGCTGTCTGGACACTGAACACTGAACACTGGGGGGTTGATACCCTGTGTGAGGCGAGGTCATGCTTGTAAACTTCTTGTTTAAACAATGAACACTGAACAGCGTAGCTGGGTGAGCAGCTCTCTACAGCATAACCCCTTCTCTCATTGCCTTGTCTTTTTATTAACTCTTTGTCTTCTTCATTCTGCTTTGTCCTCTTTACTTTAACCCCTTTGTCCTTCTTCATTCTGCTTTGTCCTCTTTACTTTAACCCCTTTGCCTTCTTCTTCAATCTGGTTTGTCCTCTTACTTTAACCCTCTTTGTCTTCTTCATTCTGCTTTGTCCTCTTTACTTTAACCCTCTTTGTCTTCTTCATTCTGCTTTGTCCTCTTTACTTTAACCCTCTTTGTCTTCTTCAATCTGCTTGTCCTCTTTACTTTAACCCTCTTTGTCTTCTTCATTCTCTTTGTCCTCTTTACTTTAACCCCTTTGTCTTCTTCAATCTGTTTGTCCTCTTTACTTTAACCTCTTTGCCCTTCTTCATTCTGGTTGTCCTCTACTTTAACCCCTTTGTTTCTTCATTCTGCTTTGTCTCTTTACTTAAACCTCTTTGCTCTTACTTGCTTTGTCCTCTTACTTTACCCTGTTCCGTCTGTGAGCCACGTGTTTTTACAGCAGACTTGGCCAGAGACAGCTGCACTGCTCAGCCTGGCTCCTCCTGACACTGAGTGTTCGAACGCATGCAGAACATCTTGCGCACACGTTATATCCTGTTCCGCTTTTCGGAAGAGTAGGACATTGTGTGCCGGTGGAAACAGAAGACAAAATTTCAAAACGCATACACACGGGGACTGGATGTAAAAAAGCACATGAGTACTTATTCCATTATCCTCGATATAAAAAATAAAAAATAAATAAAAAATAAGGCGTGAGTGTACAGAGTGGGCATGGCTGCTTCTTCTGGTAGATATCAGGAATCATACCTGGGTGCGTGCATATGTGCATACAGATGCACTCTTGTAAAACCACACACACACACACACACACACACACACACACACACACACACACACACACACACACACACACACACACACACCACACACACACACACACACACACACACACACACACACACACACACACACACACACACTATCGGTGCGGCGCATAATGCCATAATGAAGGACAAACAGATGCTTTGTCAAAAAGGAAACAGGATTACAGTGTGCTGCTGTTTCATGTGATATGTACGGCGAGGCAAGACAGGCGCATTGTTAATACTGCATGTCATGTTAATGCTATGTATGCTCAGGGGTATGTATTATGTGTGTGTGTGTGTAATGGATTGATATGTATCTATAATAAAATAATATAAAATTTAAAATTGGAATTATATAGCGCTATAATCAGAGCACAAAAAGCGCTGCACTCAACGCATTCTTACCAGTATACAACAGTAACGATTATAGTTCAAGTTCAATGTGCACGCACGCAACGCAGCACGCAAGCAACACCACACTACAAGGTCACACACCCTGACAGGATAGAATCTAGGCTGTTGAAGGCAGGGAAAGCTATGAGATGAAGCGAAGAGGAAAATCTTAGGTTGAATAAATGCTAAAAGTGTTAAGAGGCTTTTGGCAAGAGGAGAGAGGGAGGTCATTCCGATCGATGGCCAGAACAGAGAAAAGCGACGGTCCGACTTGGATTGGTTGAATCTAGTACTCTTAGCACAAGGTATCTGCAGCAGAGCGGAAGAGAGAACGAGGAGTGTTACAAGTGAAGAAATTCACAGAGGTAGGAGGGTGCTGTTTTGTGGAGACATTTGTAACAGAGGGTACTGATCTTGTAGTTTTCTCTCTGTGGCACAGGCAGCCAGTGGAGAGATCGCAAGAGAGGGGTAATGTGCTCAGATTTTGTCTTTCTGAGGACTAGTCGAGCTGCAGAGTTTTGTATACATTGAAGGGAGTGGATAGATGATGCTGGCAGACCAACCAAAAGAGAATTGCAAAAGTCCAGACATGAAAGAAATGAGAGACATAATGAGTTTGGAAGTTGCATCTGTGGACAGGTACTTTCGGATTGCACTAATACGCCGTGATTGATAGTAGCACGACTGGCAGGTCTGGGTGATGAATTTTTGCATAGAGAGTGTGTTGTCCATAATGACCTCTGGATACTTCACAGCAGTGGATGGAGGGACTGATGCATTGTCAAATTGTACTGAAGCTGATGTAATGGAAGAGAGTTTGTGTTTATAGTTGATGACTATATGGAAGTAAAAGAACTGGTGGTCAGATGATGCAACCTGACATGTTTTATTTTTTAGCATTGTATCAACTTGTCTTTTTCCGTCATTCCTTCTGTTTCATTTTCCCCCCAATTTATTTCTGTCTTGTCGTTGTGCTTTGCTTTTAAACGATTCGCTTGGTGTGAAAAAAGCGAATGCACTGCTTATGTGATGTATCATCTGGGAATAACCATTTGACTTTGACTGTGACTGTGACATGCATGCCCCTTTTGTCATGGTACAGCTATGCTGACACTGACACTGTAGGCAGTCCAGTAGACCTGCATCAGATGTGCAATAGGCGTGTGAGCTGGCGACAAGTTTGTGCGTGCGTTGTTCTCTGTTTCTGCTTCTGTTTCTGCCCCTGTTTCTGCATCTCCATCAGTCTCTCTTTATCCCGCCCTCTATGCATGCCTGCCTGCCTGCCTGTCTGTCTGCCTGCCTGCCTGCCTGTGTCTGCCTGCCTGCCTGCCTGCCTGCCTGTCTGTCTGTCTGTTTTCCTTTGACTAGTGTAACAATCACGATTCGTTTTGTTTACATGTCTGTTTACATGTTTATTATTTTTCCAAGGTAAGGATAAAAAATCGTTTTGTACTTATTCTTTCATCCTCAGAAAATAAAATTTCTTTATTGTTATTGTTATCGGTATCTGTCTGTCTGTCTGTCTGTCCATCTGCCTGTCTGTCTCTCTGATTCTCTTTGTGTGTCTTTGTGTGTGTGTTTGTTTGTCTGTATGTCTTTCTGTCTCTCTCTATCTCAAAAATCAAAGAACTGGCATCCCTGTACCTCTGTGGGGCTATTGGGGACACAACACCATCTCAGGGTTCATCGGGACAAAGATCAAGTCAGGGAGGAACTCAACCAGAAACTTGACGGTTAAGGTTTCATTTTTTAATAATTATTTGTCATTCTTATTTCAAGGGTAATGGATGAGCACTCATGTACTTTTCTCAAAATTCTGTCCCCGTGTGCATGGGGTTTAATAAGCTTTATCGTCGGTTCCCACTGGCATACAATGGCCTACTCTTCCAAAAGATGGAACAGGTTTTACGGGCTCTCGTTTATAGTCTCATACCAAAGGACTTTCGAAGGCACTGAGTAGGCTGTGATGAAACTTGAGGGAATCATGGAACGGCTGTCTTGGCTGTGATGAAACTTGAGGGAATCATGTAACGGCTGTCTTGGCTGTGATGAAACTTGAGGGAATCATGTAACGGCTGTCTTGGTGGTGGCTCCAGTCTGGGCTTGAACCTGGGCCCTCAGGTCGTCAGCAGAACACGCATTGCTCTAACCACGTGACTATCCTGTGTGTGTGTGTGTGTGTGTGTGTGTGTTTGTGTGTGTGTGTGTTTGTGTGTGTGTGTATGTGTGTGCAAGGTAAACCAATTTTACCTCCATTTGCAAAGCAGTGTCACGTGATGGTTTGCTCCAAGAAGCAGTAAGACTTTGCAAAGTGGCCAACTTCAGATTGAAATTGGTTGGGGCAAGAGAGCGTGTTGTAATGACGATCACACTAGTCATGTCATCATCACAAGTATTCCCTCTTCCCTC
>CM054134.1:128108230-128136368 GCA_028751875.1 Rapana venosa
ACTGCCCTAAAAAAAATTCCAGTTTAAAAGTGAGACAAGATCTGTAACTGAGATTGGACATCTGATTCATTTTCTTATGTTACGAGGCACTAGTGTTACTTTTTGCTGGATTCCTTCCCATGTGGTATCTACTTTAATGAAAAAGTTGAAAAAATATCAAAATGTGGTTCTAAGCATAGTGATGGGTCCTGCAGCATGAATGTTCCCATATCCATTCATGAGAGCTATAGTATGTTACAAAATGCATGTTGGAAGCATTTTAAAAAGAAGCTAAAAGATATGGGTTCTCCCTGAAATGATGATCTAGCCATGTATTATCTTTTGATAAGATCAAGTGCCCTAACTCACATGAATATAGAAACATTGTATCTCTTATCTACAAGTTTAAGCTCAATGTTTTTAGAACTAAATTGTCAAAAAAAGCAACATGTCTCTGTGGCAAAAATATTACCATTGCTCACATTCTTTTAGAGTGCAGAGATTTGAAAAACTTTTTACCTGTTTTCACAGTCCGTTGCTTAGAGCACATTATAAAAGATATTCCATTAATGAAAGAAATTGTATTGTCATTAAGTCATAGTCCTATTATCAGATTTTTATAGTTTAACGATGTTTACTAGTTGTATGAATTGCAAAGTTAGTTTTGATGCTGTTATTTTTCCCTTCAACTTTCTTATTTATGATTTTTTAAAACCATTTTTATTCAGTTTCATCATGTTGTACATTGTTATATGTCATGAAATATAGTTTTCGTTATATAGGGAGAATAGCAGAAATATTCACAAAAAATATTCACAAAAAATGTTTACAAAAAGAGAAGAAAAAATGATAAACTAAACATGAGGAAAAAAGGAAAGAAAATAAAACCCAATCACATAATAAGTAAATAAGTAAAGGATAGAAAGAGTACCTGGGAGCCATTGTATCAGACCAGGGATCCAAGCCAGAAGTAGTATGCAGGACTGCACAGACAATAACAGCTTTGTCAAAACTAAACACCATCTGGAGAGATAAAAATATCTCACTTATCTCCAAGATCAGACTAATGCGCTCCCTTGTCATATCCATATTTCTGTATGCCTGTGAATCATGGACCCTGACTGCAGATTTGGAGAGAAGAGTACAGGCGGTGGAGATGAGATGCTTTCGGAGACTCCTTGGCATCTCCTACAAAGACCACATAAGCAACGAAAGCGTGCATAGCAGAATCCAGCAAACCATTGGACTCTATGAGAACCTTCTAACGATCGTGAAAAAGCGTAAACTTAAATGGTATGGGCATGTCACAAGATCCAAAGGACTTGCAAAGACAATTTTACAAGGCACTGTCCAAAGAGGAAGAAGAAGAGACAGACCAAGGAAGAGCTGGGAGGATAACATCAGCGAATGGACAGGCCTAGAACTCAACAAAACCCTGAGAAAGGCAGAACAGAGAGAGGAATGGAGGGAACTGGTTGTTAAGTCTTTGAGGGTGCCCCCACGGTCGTCAGACTACGGGACAGATAGATAGATAGATAGATAGATAGATAGATAGATAGATAGATAGATAGATAGATAGATAGATAGATAGATAGATAGATAGATAGATAGATAGATAGATAGATAGAAAGAGAAGAGGGGTGAGACAGACAGACAGACAGACAGACAGACAGACAGACAGACAGAGGTAACAAAAGAGATAGTCTGTTTTACATGGGTTATTATATATTTTTCTATGAAGGTTCTAAATTATATAGTTATAATGACTGTCATGCAACATAAAACATGTTCATAGTACAATAAGGTTTTCAACAGACATTCAAATACTCAAGTCTGATCATTAAACAAGGCCTTATATGGAATCCAGTCAAGAACAAAAGTGTTATGAGTAAAATGTGTACGTACTATGTACTCCTCTATCGAATATCTTCTTTTCAACTTGTTGATAAACACCTGCAGTAAGGTCTACTTTTATTTGATTTACACACACACACACACACACACACACACACACACACACACACACACCACACACACACACACACACACACACACACACACACACACAATATATATATATATATATATATATATATATATATATATATATATATATATATATATATATATATATATATATAGTGTTTACCTAACAATATAATAAAATAAAAAATACGGTCAATGCTTATATTTTTGTCCCATCCAAGTATGGCTAAAGGTTTTGTTATGTGCAAATTAAACGCATTCAGAAATCTTTCATTTACTGCATCTGTTAGTGCTTGCCAAAAATGTTTGAATAACTGTACATTGCCAAAACGTATGTCTGATACTATCTCTAAGTTGCAAAAACTACAAAGATTACTATTTATTTCTCACATTTCTTTTAATTTAACATTTGTGCCCAAACATCTATGGGTAATTCTCAGTTGCAACCATTTCATTTTTATATCTGATATCTTGTGAACATTCAAAAAACATTTTTTCTAGTCATTCTCAATATTCAGCTTTTCATTCCACTTTGCACAGCATCTTGGGAAAATATTGTTACAAATAAAGGTATCATAGAATGGTTTTGATCCTTTTGGTACTGATGTTATCCTTTAATGACAAACCCGTATACTTAAGCATTCATTGTCTTTTACTGTTATATTTGTTTTTTGTATGTACTAGGATAATGCTACTTTATATCCGTAGAAAGTAACAAAATCTATATTAACATTATGTTTTACTTTGAACTGTTCGTATGTCATAAACTTTCCATTTTCTAGGATAAAATGGCTATGCAATGTATGCCTTTATTGATCCATGTTTTTCCCAATATACTTATTTCCTATTTGTATTCTATTATTGAACAAAATCGGTTCTGCTAACAGCTCATGGGAATTACTGCAACCATTTTTGTATAAAAAAAATCCTTATATACCTTGAAGACTTCTGTCCAAAAGGCATTTGCCTTTGAAAATCCAGAAACTATTTCAGGCCCATATTTTATACATTTTTTCAGGAATTGGAAAGCTGGACATTGCAATAGTCTTCCACTTATGAGTTGTCTCAATTTTTCTTAGCCATGTCAATTTGAGTGATTTTGCATATGTTCGCAGTTCTGGTAACCCAAGCCCACCATTTTTAACACTCTGGTGTGAAGTTTTTCTACTTATTTTGTCTTGTTTGTTATTCCATACAAATTTATTACAGCACTTTTGCAAAGTATCAAAAACTGCTCAGGTGGATTTGGTAGTAAGAGCCATATATAAATTAATTTTGATAAAATGAGTGATTTTAGTATTGCCGCTCTGCCTATAGGTGTTAACTGTCTTTTGACCCAGATTTTAAACAGCTGTTTCACATCTTCTAGTTTTCTGAATAGTTGATATGTAAACTGTTTTGTAAATCATTTGTGAACCAAATTCCTAACATTTTTAATTTTGGTGGATTCCATTCCATATTTAGATGTTCCATGTAGCTAATTTCTGAATTTTTATTCCTTTCTAACCAAATTACACTCGTTTTTTCATGATTCATTCGTAAACCAGATTTAGAACCAAATAAATCTATAGTCCTAATGCAAGATTCAAATGACTGTTTGTCTCCTGCTAAAAGGAATTCAGTATCATCTGCATACTGGGAAAGTTTGTGTTCAGTGTTATTAATTGTTCTACTGTGTATTTCTTGATTTTCAGGAATCATTATTGCTAATATTTCTACACAAAGAATGAACACATATGTAGATAGCAGATCGCCTTGCCTGCATCTTCGTTCGACATCAAACCAGTCTGATACTTGACCTTTCACAATTACACAAGCTTTGATATTTGTATAAAATGTTTCTACCCATTTGCAGATGCCATATTGAAAACCAAATGCTTTTAGAACTTTAAACATAAAATTCCAGCTGAGCGATTCATAAGCTTTTTCAAAGTAAATATTCAATAAAAGCCCTGGTATATTGTGTTCTTCTAGATAAGCTATTGTATCGTAAATAAATCTTATATTATCCCTAATATACCTTTTACTGATAAAGCCCGCCCGCCTGATCCTCATTGATAAGGTAAGGCAATACAGTTTTCAACTGATTAGCTATACATGATGATCCGATTTTGTATACGACATTTAGCAGGGATATTGGTCTCCAATTCTTTATATAACATCTTGGTTTATCTCCTTTATGTATACATGTAATAAAGCCTTGCTTTTGAATACAGGATAACTCCCCTTTTCTGAATCCAGCATTTAGCCCCCTAACAACAAAAACACCTAGTTTGCCGCAGAAGCACTTAAAGAATTCAGAGGTAAAACCATCTAAATTTGGACTTTTATTATTTTTCATATTTTTTAATGCTAAGCTTGCCTCTTCTAGTCTAAGTTCGCCTTCTAAACTATTTGCTTCACCTGTATCCAGATGTGGAATATGATTTACTAGTTGATCTATTTCACAATCTTCAACATTTGATTTCTTATACAATCGTTCATAAAAGCTCTTAACCTCTGCAAAACCTTTTCCTGGCTGTTTAACAAATTCCCATGTTTATCAATTAGTCTAGTCATACTTTTACTTACTAGGTGCCGTTTCTCCAAATTACAAAAATAACTAGTGACTTTCTCTCCCTCATCTACCCATCTTGCTCTTGATCTTAAAAGTACCCCTTCTACTCTTTTTTCCCCTTATAGGTTTTAACTGCTCTTTCTTTAAATCTATGCACTGAGCATCTTCTTCATTTTTTCCCTCTTTTCTTTCAAGTTGTTGAATATCTTTTTGCATTTCAGATTCTTCTTCATTCATTTTTTTTCTTTTTCATAGTTGCATATGAAAAGGTGTTTTTTTATACCTAACTTTCATTAACAGAAAATCTAGAAATAGATCATCAGAAATTGTTAGTTACAAGTCGTGTAATGGAATAGTGTGTATTGCCTCTTTTGCATATGGGGTAACTACCTACTCTTCTATAACTTTTTTTATTTCTTCATTAATTTCATCAAGGTATGCTCTGTCTTTTAGTAGGGACGAGTTAAATTTCCAGAAAGTATGAAGCTTAGGTTTATCTTTGAACTTTAGTCTTAACAAAATCATAGAATGATCTGTTCAGTATTGACTTTCAATATCTGCATCCTCTGTAAATGAAACAACTTGATCCCAAATAAGAAAAAAGTCCAATCTAGCCTGTTGAAAGGGATTAATCCTCCGCCAAGTATACCTGAAACAATCTTAATTTAGTTCCCTCCATATGTCATTTAACTCTAAGGTATCCACCATAATTATTTTCTACCATATTCTTGGCTTTCGGGTTATTTATATTTTTATTGTAATTATGATAATATTTTGATGTATTTAGTACTAAGCTGAAATCTCCACCAATTATTACGTTTTTTACACCTAGCTTTTTAATTCGTTCATTCAAGACATGATAAATTTCAGGGTCATCTTTGTTGGGACCATAGATATTAACAAAAAGAAAGTCATTGTGTTCAATTTCTACACCAACCATGAGATTATTTCCTTCATCAACTGTAATAACATTTTAAACTTTAAATTCAAAATTATTGTTGAAAAGGATAGCTAACCCTCTGGAGTTAGAAGTATGGCTTGAAAAATAACCAAATATCCCCACTCAGAAAGGATATATTTCACCATCTTTTCTTCAAAATGTGTGTCCTGCAAGAAGTAAACAGAGTATTTTTTACTTTTAAATAGCGAAATACATCTCTTCTTTTTTGATTATCATGAAGGCCCTGGCAGCTTACTGACACAATAGATATGGAACCATCCATCTAGATTTGTACAACCTTTGACTGTAGGCCAGCACAACCCATCAGCTGTCTCCGGTAGTGAAGCACACAAAAGTTCAACTATCATACTCGAAAAAAGTGGAAGTCTTACAAAAATTACAGCAAAAAATACATTTGTCACAAACAACAACAAAAAATATACAAAAAATAGTATATGTCATGCTCCATAAGGGATTGTGGCTAAACCCCCACCCATGCCCTCCCTAACTATCTTCCCAACAACACAAACACAGAACACCAAAGAAAAGTTCCAGACTTTACTTTTCAAAATCCAAAAACAATCATCAGACAAATACTTAAACTCACTTCCACACAACACACCAACACACACACACACACACACACACACACACACACACCCAACACACCCCACACACACACACACACACACACACACACACAGATTCAACTTCCAGTCACACTCTAAATTCTATCAACCATAGTCCCCTCTTCTGCACAGTTCAGAAACCTGTTTGAGGAATATTCCCCTCCCACTTCCCTCACAGTCACGACTCGGGTTCCCGAGCACAGTCACCATCACAGGCTGAAGTCCACAAGGATGGTCACGGGTGGACAGGGCAGCAGGGAGAAGGGAAACGGGTCAAAGGGGAAAAGGGTGGATCCAAGGGACAGAGGGTCAAGGACAAGCCGTCGGCGACTCTTCAGGGCACACCAGACTGCACCCTCTCCAGGTATGACTCCACCGCTGGAGGCACCCACAGGAACCTGTCACTGAGAAAGAGCAAGGTGCACTCCTGCACCCCAGGAAAGACGTTGACAAGACGGACAGCACAACGAAGAACGTAGACTGGACCCTGGGAGCCCGAACCACTCAAAGATGACTGCTCCCCTCTGCTCTCCAAGAAGAGACACAACACCACAGGAAGTACGGTGCACTCCTGCACCCCAGGAAAGACGTTGAAAAAACGGACAGCACAACGAAGAGCGTAGACTGGTTCTCGGGAGCCCGAACCACTCAAAGATGACTGCTCCCCTCTGCTTTCCAAGAAGAGACACCACACCACAGGAAGTACGGTGCACTCCTGCACCTCGAGGAAGACGTTGACAGGACGGACACGACGTAACAACGAAGAATGAAGACTGGGTTCACAGGAGCCTGAACTACTCCAAGTGCTGCTCCCCCCTGCTCTCCAAATAGAGAGACATCATCAGGCGGCGCCACGTATTTTACGTTTGTTTGAATGACCAGCCTAACCAGGCGAAGGTAATCGAGATCATCATGACTAGGCGTTTTCCTAAAGCAAATGGTGATCGCGTTTTTTGTTGTCTTGACCTATTAAGACTTCAGTATTATTTATAATTAATTGAAAGTGGGGTTTTGTTTCCTTGCTTTTATTTTTAGTTGTGCCTTGGGATTTTTTTTTGTTACACAATCTTTCCATAAACAATGTGATATCAATGAATTTCTTCTCCCCCGACATGTACAAGCTAGAGTTAATTGACAGCACAGTAATACTCATTAGTGAGATTATTATTATTATTATTATTATTATTTGTATTATTACCACACACAGTACACACTAGTACAGTATCTATCAGCCTTGCATTCTCTTTTTCCCCTTCTTTTTTTCCAATCACCTCGACTCCCACTCTATTTATTTTGGGGTTGATTGGCTTCAAGTATTAGCATATAAAACACACACATAATACACACACATTTTTGGTAATATGTATTACATACATACAAGCATACATACTTATACATATACATACATACACACACCATACAACATACATACATACATACATACATGACATACATACATACATACATTACATACATACATACATACATACATACATACGTACAAACATACATACATACATACATACATAAAAACCAAATAATCCCATATATCAGCTGGTTTCAAAAGGTATATCGCAGCATATCATCTGATTTAAACACAGTAATGCAATTAAACATCAATTTGCTTTGTAGGAAAAATGGTTTGCCACCTTTTTTGATATAAAGAAAGCATATGATCAGGTCTGGCATAAATGATTACTGTGTAAATTAAAAACTATTGGCTTATCTGGAAATATCTATCATTATATTAAAGCATTCTTTCAGAAAGTGTATGCAAAGCCAAAGTTTGGAAATTCCATTCAACTTTACGATTTCCAACAATGGATTCCATAGATCATCAATGCACCACAACCTTTCGATATACTTCTTTATATCTCCCTAAAGAGTCTTTCAAGTAATGCTATCCATGTCCCAGTATGCTGATGATCTGTATGTGGATAAATGTCAAATGAAAAAGATAACACCAAAAGGAACTAAATCATTTCAAAAATATGTATAAATTTGAGTAAACAAAGTTAATGTCTACATCTTTGAGAATGGTCTGTCACTGTCTCTCCGAAAGGACAAAAATCTCGTACTTTTCATAATTGGGCTAACCCACCAGCTCTACCTGTTTCAAAGTAGGATGGGAAAATTTGGAATGTAAATATATGGTGATAGTTTTTAGGTATGTTTTACAGCGACACTTAACGTTGAAATTATCACATTGGAATTCTTAAATACTAAAAACAAAAAAAAACGCTCCGAAAAGTCCTTAACCTCCTGAAAGTTATTGTAAAACAAGAGTGGGCTCAAGATGTAAGCTGTTTAAAACATCTGGCATTACTCTTGTACGATGTAGACTCATCTATGGCCAAGTAGCAATTTTTCAGTGCTCCAAAGTCCCTTATTACAGAAATGACAAGATTAGAATTGTAAGGCGTTTCGACTAAGCTTTGGAGTGTACATTTCATGCATCATCCATGGGTACTTATGACAAGAGATAGGTAGTTTGCATTCATTTATTTATTTTCACTTTCCCTTAGACAATTGTCGACAACTGGCTGAGGCTAAATATCTCTTACCTTGGTCAACACAAAAACAAGAAACAATGTGGAACCGAAATTTAGAGTAGATTCTGATGTCAACTTTCCTAAAGAGCACATACTATTCCCGTTCAGTTTTACCACAGCTAGAAGCTATTCCCAACTATTTGCTAAGGCAGACATATGTCCCACAAAAATAAGTAGATCAAAGATTAAATTCTCGCCTTGTCCGCCATGGGAGCTTCAGAGAGCTAATTTTGACATAAATTATATTTCTTTAACCAAAAAAGGTAATGAAAGTATTCTTAGTGTATCAGTACAAGAATATATACAAAGTACATATCCAGAACATCTAAAAATCTACACTGACGGTTCACTTTTGAGCGACAATGAGGCCGGTGCAGCGTTTGTTATCCCATCATTGAAAGTAGAGAGATCATTAATTTTCATGTCGGGAAAAATCGATCTATATTTACAGCTGAATTATCTGCCATTTTGATGGCTTTATATCATCTTCGAGATTTTCCTAAAGATATATTTCAGACGCTTTTCTGTGTTCATTTCAAGCCGGTTCTACTAGCCCTAAAAAAAATTCCAGTTTAAAAGTGAGACAAGATCTGTAACTGAGATTGGACATCTGATTCATTTTCTTATGTTACGAGGCACTAGTGTTACTTTTTGCTGGATTCCTTCCCATATGGTACTACTTTAATGAAAAAGTTGAAAAAATATCAAAATGTGTTCAAGCATCGTGATGGGTTCCTGCAGCAGTGAATGTTCCCATATCCATTCATGAGAGCTATAGTATGTTACAAATGCATGTTGAACATTTTAAAAAGAAGCTAAAAGATAGGGTTCTCCCGAAATGATGGATCTAGCCATGTATATATCTTTGATAAGATCAAGTGCCCTAACTACATGAATATAGAACATTGTAATCTCTTATCTACAATTTTAAGCTCAAATGTTTTAGAACTAAGTGTCAAAAAAAGCAACATGTCTCCCGTGCAAAAAATTATTACCATTGCTCACATTCTTTTAGATGGCAGTATTTGAAACCTTTTTTACCTGTTTTCATTCAACAGTCCGTTGCTTAGAGCACATTAATAAAAGATATTCCATAAATGAAAGAAATTGTATTGTCATTAAGTCATAGTCCTATTATCAGATTTTTATAGTTTAACGATGTTTACTAGTTGTCTGAATTGCAAAGTTATATTGATGCTGTTATTTTTTCCCTTCAACTTTCTTAATTATGATTTTTTAAAACCATTTTACAGTTTCATCATTTTGTACATTGTTATAGCTGTCATGAAATATAGTTTCTCGTTATATAGGGACGAAATATAGCAGAAATACTTCACGAAAAAATATTCACAAAAAATGTTTACAAAAGGAGAAGAAAAAATGATAACTAAACATGAGAAAAAAGGAAAGAAAAATAAAAACCCAATCACATAATAATAAATAAGTAAAGGATATGAAAGAGTACCCTGGGAGCCTTTGAGCCAGACCAGGATCCAAGCCAGAAGTAGTATGCAGGACTGCACAGACAATAACAGCTTTGGTCAAAACTAAACACCATCTGTAGAAGATAAAAATATCTCACTTATGCTCCAAGATCAGACTAATGCGCTCCCTTGTTATATCCATATTTCTGTAGCCTGTGAACCATGGACCCCTGACTGCAGATTGGAGAGAAGAGTTAACAGGCGTGGAGATAGAGATGACTTTCGGAGACGACTTGCAATCTCCTACAAAGTCCACATAAGCAACCGAAAAGCGGTGCATATCATAATCCAGCAAACCATTGGACTCTATGTAACTTCTAACGATCGTGAAAAAGACGTAAACTAAATGGAGGGCATGTCACAAGAATCCAAAGACTTGCAAAGAACAATTTTACAAGGCACTGTCCAAAGAGGAAGAAGAAGAGACAACCAACGGAAGAGCTGGGAGGAAAACATCAGCGAAATGGACAGGCTAAACTCAACAAAACCCTGAGAAAGGCAGAACAGAGAGAGTAATGGAGAACTGGTTGATAAGTCTTTGAGGGTGCCCCCACTGTTCGTACAGACTACGGGACAGATATGATAGATATATAGATAGATAGATAGATAGATAGATAGATAGATAGATAGATAGATAGATAGGATAGATAGATAAGATAGATAGAAAGATAATAATTAGATGAAAGAGAAGAGGGGTGAGACAGACAGACAGACAGACAGCCAGAAGACAGACAGACAGACAGAGGATAACAAAAGAGATAGTCTGTTTTACATGGTTTTATTATATATTTTTCTATGAAAGGTTCTAAATTATATAGTTATAATACAGTCATGCAACATAAAACATGTTCATAGTACAATAAGGTTTTTCAACAGACATTCAAATACTCAAGTCTGATCATTAAACAAGTCCTTATCTGGAACCAGTCAAGAACAAAAGTGTTATGAGTACAAATGTGTACACGTACTATGTACTCCTCTATCGAATATCTTCTTTTCAACTTGTGATAAACACCTGCAGTAAGGGTACTAACTTTTATTTGATTTACACACACACACACACGACACACACACAAACACACGACACACACACACACACACACACACACACCACACACACACACACACACACACACATAATATATATATATATATATATATATATATATATATATATATATATCATATATAAATATATATATATATAGTGATTACCTAACAATAAATAAAATAAAAAATAACGGTCAATTGCTTATACTTTGTCCCCAATCCAAGAATGGCTAAAGGTTTTGTTATGTGCAAATTAAACGCATTCAGAAATCTTTCATTTAACTGCATCTGTTAGTGCTGTGCCAAAAATGTTTGAATAACTGTACATTGCAAAACGTAAAGTCAGATACTATCTCTAAGTTGCAAAAACTACAAAGATTACTATTTATTTTCTCACATTCTTTATTTAACATTTGTGCCCAAACATCTAAGGGGTAATTCTCAGTTGCACAACCATTTCATTTATATACCTGAAATCTTGAACATTCAAAAAACATTTTTCTAGTCATTCTCAATATTCAGCTTTTCATTCCACTTGCACAGCATCTTGGGAAAATATTGTTACAAAAAAGGTATCATAGAATGTATTGATCCTTTTGGAACTGATGTTATCCTTTAATGACAAAACCCGTATATTAAGCATTCTCTTGACTTTACTGTATATATGTTTTTTGTATGTACTAGGATAATGCTACTTATATCCGTAAAAGTACAAAATCTTATATTAACATTATGTTTTACTTTGAACTGTTTCGTATGTCATAAACTTTCCATGTTCTAGGATAGAAATGGCTAGCAATGTATGGCCTTTATTGATCCATTTTTCCCCCATATACTTATTTCCTATTTGTAATCTATATTGAACAAAACGGTTCTGCTAACAGCTCTAGGGAATTACTGGCAAACCATTTTTATAAAAAAATCTTAATACCTTAAGACTTCTGTCCAAAAGCATTTGCCTTTGAAAATCAGAACACTATTTCTGGCCCATAGAATACTTTTTCCAGGAAGTGGAAAGCTTGGAACATTGGCAATAGTCTTACCAACTTATGATTGTCTCAATTTTTCTTAGCCATGTCAATTTTGAGTGATTTTGCATATAGTTCGCAGTTCAGGTAACCCAAGCCCACCATTTTTTAACACTAGAACAAATAGACACTCTGCTGTAAGTTTTTCTACTTATTTGGTCTTGTTTGTTATTCATACAATTTTTATTACAACATTTGCAAAGTAATCAAAAACTTGCTCAGGTGGATTGGGGTAGATAAAGAGCCATATATAAATAATTTGATAAAATGAGTGAAATTTATAGTATGCCGCTCAGCCTATAGGTGTTAACTTGTCCTTGACCCAGATTATAAAACAGCTGGTTTCACATCTTTCTAGTTTCCTGAATTTTGATATGTAAACTGTTTTGTAAATATTTGTGAACCAAAATCTTAACATTTTAATGTTGGTGGATTCCCATTCCATATTTAGATGTTTACCATGTAGCTAATTTCTGAATTATTAAGTCCTTTTCTATCCAAATTACACACTCGTTTTTTTTTCATGATCTCATCGTAAACCAGATTTAGAACCAAATAAATCTATAGTCCTAATGCAAGATTCAAATGACTGTTTGTCCTCCTGCGAAAAAGGAATTCAGTATCATCTGCATACGGGAAAGTTTGTTGTTTCAGTGTTATTAATTGTTCTAACTGTTATTTCTTATTTTCAAGGAATCATTATTGCTTAATATTTTCTACAACAAAGAATGAAACACAAATAGTATAATAGCAGATCGGGCCTTGCCTGCATCTTCGTATCTGACCAAATACAAACCAGTCAGATACTTTGACCTTTCACAATACACAAGCTTTGATATTTTTGTATAAAAATGGGTTTCTAACCGACATGCAGATGAGCATAAATTTGAAAAACCAAATGCTTTTAGAACTTGAAACATAAAATTCCAGCTGAGCGATTCATAAGCTTTTTTCAAAGTAAAATATTCAATAAAAGCCCTGGTATATTATGTTCTTCTAGATAAGCTATTGTATCGTAAATAAATCTTATATTACCCTAATTATACCTTTTACTGATAAAGCCCCCCGCCCCTGATCCGTCAATTGATAAGGTAAGCAATACCAGTTTTTCAACTGATTAGCTATACTGATGATCCGATTTGTATACGAACATTTAGCAGGGATATTGGTCTCCAATCTTTATATAAACATCTTGGTTTTTCTCCTTTATGTATACATGTAATAAAAGCCTTGCTTTAGAATACAGGAATATCTCCCCTTTTCTGAATCCAGACATTAGCCCCGCTAACAACAAAACACCTAGTTTTGCCGCAGAAGCAAACTTAAAGAAGATACAGAAGGTAAATCAAAACTGAGACCATCTAAATTTGGAACTTTTATTATTTTTCATATTTTTTTAATGCTAAGCTTGCCATCTTCTAGTTCTAAAGTTCGCCTTACTATACTATTTGCTTCCACCTGTATCCAGATGTGGAATTAGATTTACAATTGATCTATTTCACAATGTCTTCAACATTTGATTTCTATATAACAATCAGTAATCATAAAAAAGCTCTTAACCCTCTGCAAAAACCTTTTTCCTGGCTGTTTAAACAAATTCCCAATGGTTAATCAATTAGTCTAGTCATACTTTTTACTTACTAGGTGCCGTTTCCCAATTTACAAAAATAATAGTGCTTTCTCTCTCCCTCATCTACCCATCATGCTCTTGATCTTAAAAGTACCACACCTTCTACTCTTTTTTCCCCTCCCCCTTATAATGATTTACTGCTCTTTTTAAATTAATCGTTAGTGGGGGGGGGGGGGGGGGGGGGGGGGGGGGGGGGGGGGGGGGGAAAAAAAAATCTAATGCACTGGAGCATCTTCTTCAATGTTTTGTCCCTCTTTCCCTTTCAAGTTTTTGAATATCTTTTTTTTTTGCATTTCAGATTCTTTCTTCATGTCCATTTTTTTTTTTTTTTTTCTTTTTCATAAGTTGCATATGAAAAGGTGTTTTTTATACCTAACTTTCAATTAAACAGAAAAATCGCGTAGAAAAAGACCAACAGAAATTGGTTAGGTTATACAAAGTCGTGTAATGGAATAGTTTGTATTTGGCGATTCTTTTGCCCACACATATGGGGCGTAACTACCTACTCGTCGATAACTTTTTTATTTCTGCTTCATTAATGTTCATAATCAAGGTATGCTGGGGGGGGTGTGGGGGTGGGGTGGGGGGGTGTGGGGGGGTGGGTGGGGGGGCGGGGGTTTTTATGGGGGGGGGAGTGGGAGGGGGGGGGGGAGGTTGTGTGGTGGGGGAGGGGGGGGGTGGGGGAGGGGGTGCGCGAGATTAAATTCAAATGTATGGATGATTTGGGTGTTTTACTTTGAACTTTAGGTCTTAACAAAAATCCATAGATTATCTGTTCAGAATTGACTTTCCAATATACTGCAATCTCTGTAAAATGAAACAACTTGATCCCAAAATAATAAAATAAGTCCAATCTAGCTGTTGAAAGGGATTAACCTGTACACCGCCCAAGTTATACCTGAATCCAATCTTAATTTAGTTCCCTCACACTATATATGTCAATTTAATCACTCTAAGGTATCACACCATAAAGTATTTTTCCAACTACCCTTAAGGTGGGAAGGGGTGGGGGGGGGTATCGTTTGGCTTTCGGGTTATTTATATTTTTTATTGTAATTTATTATGATAAATTTCAATGAGTATCTCGAGTTAAACGTATACCATATATTAACTGAAAGAAAAAAAAAAAAAAAAAACAAAAAAACTAAGCTGAAATCATCCCACCAATTATTACGGTTTTTTAAAATACACACTAGCTTTTTTTTTAAAAAATTCGTATCATATACATCAAGACATGAAAAATTTCACAGTGATTTTCCCCCCAACTTGTTGGGATGACCGATAGCATAAATACTTAGACAAAAAAAAAGTCATTGTGTACTTCCTAATAGCCTTTCATACACCAACCCCTAAGAGATTATAACTAATTCCCTTCAACAACATGTAATAACATTTAAAAACATTAAAATTCAAATACTTGAAATGTAATCCCCGGGCCCGGTTCCTCAGCGCACCCCCACCATGAATATCAAAGCCAGCGATAACTATATTCATAAAGGGCAAGACCCCTGACAAACTACCTACCAACAAACAACCCCCCATCCTCCAGTCACTCATACCCCCCCACAAGAAAATAATACATAAAATAAAAATTCAAACAACCCCCCAAATGAGGTGGTCCTGCAAAGACTATGTATAAACCAGAGTATTTAATATTTTTACTAATAAACAAAAAGCGAAAATACCTCCCCCACCCCCCCCCCCCCTATCACCTTCAGACCTTCCGAATTTCTTCCTCCTTTTTTTTTTTTATTGAAAATTAAATCATGAAGGCCCTGGCAGCTTACTGAACACAATAGATAGAAGGAACCATCCATGTCTAATTTTGTACAACCTTTGACTGTAAGGGGGCCCCCCCCCCAGCACAACGAATCCAATTTGCAGAACCATCAGTTCAGAAAATTAAAAACCCAACAGCTGTCTACGGTAGTTTGGGAAAGCCGACACAAAAAGTTCAACTATCATCACTCGATAAAAAGTGGAAAGTCTTTACAAAAATAACAGCCAAAAATACATTTGTCACAAACAACAACAAAAAATTACAAAAAAAAAATTTTTTAGTATATAAATAGTCCATGCTCCAATGAAGGGGATTTCTGAGGGCTTAAGTAAAACCCCCACCCATGCCCACTCCTTAACTATCAATCACCGCAACAAACACACACAGAAAACAGCCAAATAAAAGGTTCCAGACTTTTACCTTCTTTAACTGTTTCAAAATCCAAAAACAATCAACAGGAACAAATACTTAAAACTCACTTCCACAACAAACTACACACAACCAGCACAAACGAAAGGGGGAAAAAACAAAAAAAAATTAACACACGGACGAACAGGACACACGACAACACAACACACAAACACACACACACACACACACGACACACACACACACACATAGGAAAACAGATTCAACTTCCAGACACAACTCTAAATTCTAAATAATCAACACATTGTCCCCTATTCTGCACATAAGTTCCGAAACCCTTTGTATGAGGAATAAATCCCTACTCCCGAACTTACCCTCAACAGTCACTATAGAGGGCGACTCTGGTTCCCGAGGCACAGATTTCACATACACAGCTGAGTCGCCACGAAGGATGGTCCCGGGTGGACAGGCAGCAGGGAGAAGTGGAAACGGGACCAAAAGGGGAAAAATGCGGTGGATCCAAGTGACAGAGGGGGGGAATGGGTGAGGGTCTAATGTGCTACCTAGATTATATTTGCAAGGACAAGCCGTGCGCGGCCGAAAAACTTCTTCAGGGCACCACCAGACAGCACCCTACTCAACCCGAGTAATGACCTCCGTAAAACACCGCTGGATGCTGGAGGCCCCCACAGCGGGACAAAACCTGTCACCTGAGAAAGAGCAAGGTGCCCTCGCACTGCACCCCCAGAAAGAACGTTGACAAAACGGACAGACAAAACGGACAGAACAGTAGACTGTTACCCTGGGAGCCCGAACCACTCAAAGATGACTACTCCCCCTCTGCTCTCTAACCAAGAAGAAAACGACACTAACACCACAGGATGTACGGTGCAAAACTCCTGCACACCCATGAAAGACTTTGATAAAAAAACGGCCAGACACAAACGACGGAGGCGTAGACGTGGATGAAGGTTTTCACGATGGGGTTATGCGCCGAACCACTCCAAAAGATGACTGCTACCCCGTCTGCTTTTCCATAGAAGAGAACGACCACACCACCGGAAAGTAACGGTGCAACACCTGCACCTCGATGAAAGACGTTGACAGGACGGAAACACGACGTACAACGAAGAAATGAAAGACTGGGGCGTTGACCTCTATTTTTCAAACAGAATGCGAATCCTGAACTAACTCCAAGCATGCTGCTGTAACACCCCCTGCTCCTCAACAAAAAATAATAGAGAGACATCAATCAGGTAGACAGAGGCTGCGCCCAACAAGGCCCAACTGAACGGCGACCAGCGAAAACTAACTTCCCCCAGCACCAACTCACGAACAGGTAACGGGGGGGGGTGGGTGGTGGGGGGGGGGGGGGGGGGGGGGTTAGGTGATGGGGGGGGGGGGGGGGGGGGGGGGGGGGATAATATTTAAAGATTGTGGGGGGGGGGGTTGGGGGGTGCGGAAGGGTGTGGGAGGCTAGAGTATGTATGGATTGGTGTGCGAGGGGGGGGGGGGGGGGGGGGGGGGTGGGATGGGGGGGTTGGGTGGGGGGGGGGGTGGGTGGGGTTTGGGGAGTGGTGGGGTGGACGTATTTAGTGGGATGGTGGGGGGGGGGGGTGTGGGTGGGGGGGTGTTGGTGTGGGGGGGGGGGGGGGAATGTATCTATGTTAAAAAAGAATTGTGCGCCAGTGTCACACCCCAAAAAAAACTTCCAGCTTCCAGAAATACACAGATAAAACAAAAAATAGACACCGAGTAATGCACGGAATCAATGCACCTATTAAAGCGAACCGTGACAGTATAATTTACCATTGCAAAACTTTGTCTTTTTTCCAAAAGATCAAACAATAAAAGGACCAGTCAAAAAAAAGCAAACTACAATGGGAAAATTGTAACAAGTGGGTTAAATTGTAACATTGCTATAAAGTTATGGTTAGAGTTAAACAAAGTAAGACAAAAAACACTTAGGGGAAAACACGCCAAAACGTCGCGGGGGAGAAAACAAACAAAAACAATTAAACACCACCAAAAAACAAAAAGAAAGTCTCAGACTCATGGTTTGTTTTGATGACACGAACACGACAACACTAACCGCTTTGGCTTGAAAAACCCACAGCCCAGACAAAACCGTATGGTTTAGTGCAACAAATGTTATGGAGGGAGGGTCGGGAAGGAGAGATGGAGGGTAGGGGGGGATGAATATATCATAGTTTGATGGGGTTCAGGAGGGACGGGGTGGATTTGGAAGAGGGATGGGCGATTCGATCGAAAGGCAGGGTGGGAAGATGCCGACAGGGTAGATAGATGGGTACAGCGGGGGGCAGGTAAGGAAGGCGGCGTGGGACGGTATAGAGGAGGGACCAAGAGGATAGTGGAATGAAGACTCCAGCAATAGGATGTGGCGGGGGCGGTCTGGCGATGCGGCAAGTCAGAGAATGCTGGAGAGAAGCCGTGCGGCAACCTGATTTCCCGACTGCCGGCATGTGAACCACATGCTATGTTCGTCGGTTCTTCGGTGAGTAATATATCAAATGTGGGGGGGGGGGAGGGAGGTGGGGGGGAAGGGGGGGGAGGGGGTGGTAGGAAGGGTGGGGTTTATGAAAAAAGTGTGAATAAATAAAGAAAACTAACTGCAGCAAACTAGCACATTGGTTCCGGGCAGTTTGGTATTTTGCCCATCCACTAACACAAAGACGAACACAAAAAACCAGAAATTCAACAATGGCAAAAGGGTAAGGGGGTTAGGGGGGGGGGGAGGGTGGTTGTTAGGATATAATGGTTGAGGGTGATTTAGGTATTGGTGTGGGGGGTTATGATCGGAGATGTTAGAGGAGGGATGGCGGAAGTTATGGCATTTTATAGTATTGAGGAGTGTGGGTTGTAGGGTTTGGGGGGGGGGGGGGGGGGGGGGGGGGAATAGAAGGGGGGAGGGGGGGGGTTGAGGGAGGTGGGGGGGTGGGGGGTGGGGGGGGGTGGGGTGGGGGTGGGGGGGGTTGGGGATGGGGGGGGGGGGGTGGGGGGGGTTGGTGGTGATGTGGAAAAAGCTCTAAAACATAAATATTAGATCAAAAAAAAAAAAAATTTACCCTACCTCATCTTTCTATCTTTTTATAACAAATAATCATACAGGACCCGAGCTGTACGTTCAAGAAATTGTTAAACTATTGTGGATAAAGAAAAAGAAAATAACAAACATTTTGACAGTAGAATTTTATTAAAAAAACAGTGCGATCGGCAAATTTCCTTTAATATATTTTTAAACTATGGACCCTAAGCTCCAAAAAGAGAAAGATAAAACACCCCACACCACAAACCCCATCCCAGCTACACACCACTCAATAAATCAACAAACCATCTCCATACCCCCCATACCCAAACAGAGACAACCCGAAACAAGCCCATTCATCGTAACAAATCTACAAAAGTGACCACAGACCCCCCTTGTGTGTGGGGGGGGCGGTGGGGGGGGGGGGGGGGAGGGGGGGGGGGGGGGAGAGGGTAGCATATTGAGAGTAAACGAAATGAGGGGGGGGGGGGGCTAGTGGGGGTGGGGGGTGTGTGGGGGGGGGAGGAGAGGGGGGGGGGGGGGGGGGTAGGTAGAGGGGTAAGATTTGGGGGGGGAGGAGGGGTTAAATATATTTATTTTAGGGGGGTGGGGGGGGGGGGGGGGGGGGGGGGGTGGGGGGGGGGGGGGGGAGGTGGGGGGGGAGGGGGGGGGGGGTTGGGGGGGGGGGGGGGGGGGGTGGGGGTGGGGGGGGGGGGGTTTGTGGTGGTGGGAATGGTGGGGGGGGGGGGGGGGGGGGGGGAGGGGGGTGGGTTATTTTTGGGGGGGGGGGGGGGTGTATTTTAGGGGGGGGGGGGGGGGTGGGGGGGGGGGGGGGGGGGGGGGGGGAAAATGAACTCAATCCAAACAGCACCCATAAAACACACCGCCCCTCCCAAAAAATACTCCAAAAACGAAGACCATCCCAGTTGACACCTACCATCGGAACCTGAACACAACACCTGGACGAAAGAGTCAACAGACTAGAGGCATAGCTGCGCATGGGGGGGGGTTAGGATGTCTGGTGGTGGCTGTTTTGCGATTGGTTTGCTATATGGGAGGGGTGGGGGGTGGTGAGGGGAATGAGTATGTGTGGGGGAGCGGCGGGCGCGGCTACTTATAGGTGGAGCGGTATTGGCTGGGGGGTGATGGTTGGGGGTGGGATAGGTAGAGTGGGTGGGGGGGGGGGGGGTGGGGGGGGTGGGAGGGAGTTGAGCACAGTATTTTGAAGTGGGGTGAGGGGTGAGCGCGGGGTGAGGGGGGGGTGGGGGGCCAGGAGGAGAGGCGGGATCAGGTGTGGGGTCAGGTGGTGGAGGACGTTATATTTTTTGAAACAGATTTGGGAAGGGAGAGTGGGGGGGGGGGGGGGAAACAATAAAAATTTTACTCAGCACGTGAGCGGGCGGGTTATTTTTAGATTGAGAGAGAGTGTGGTGTTGGGGAAGGGTAAGGAGGTATTTAGTTTTTTTGTATTGACTTTTTTTTTTGTGGTCATAGTTATAATGTGTATATGGTTGTATGGTGAGGGGGAGAGTTGTGGTGGAGAAGGTGGGTTGTGGTTGTTATGGGATAAATAAGGGGGTGAGTGGGAGTGGTTGAGTTGGGGGTGGGTTTATGTGGGTGTTGGGTGGTTTAGGGGGGGTTGGAGATAAATAAGGGGAGGGGAAGAGAGATGATGGGGGGGGGGGGAGAGTGGGGTGGAGAGGGAAGGGGGGGGGGGGAGGGGGGGTGGGGAGGAGGATGTAGGGTGGGGTGGGGTGGGGGTGGGTGTGGGGGGGTGGTGGGAGGTGGTGGGGGGAGGGGGGGGAGGGAGGAGGGCGGATGAGGGGGGAGGGGAGGGGAACAAGGGGGTGGGGGGAGGGGGAGACTGTGATTCGCAGAGGGACGTTTAGCTTGGTTCTTTTTTTTTTTGTTTTTTTTCTTTCGGTGGTTTTTTTTTTGTTGGTGGTTTCTTCTACTTTGTTCCTGTATTATTTTTTTTTTTCTTCCTTTATTTTTTTTTTTCATTTCTTTGTTTTGTTTTTTTTTTCTCGAGGCTGATGGGATGGTGGGTGGAGAGGTTGTGAGAGTGTGTGTAGTGGTGGTGGGTGGTCTGGTGGAGGTGGTGGTGGGTGGTAGTGAGATGGTGGTCGGTGGTTAGGGGTGGGGGGGGAGGAAGGAGTTGTGTGGGTTGTGATGTGTGAGGGGAGATTGGTTGCTACTTCTGTTTTTTTTTTTTTCTTTCTTCTTCTTTCTTTTTTTTTCCATTTTTCTTTTATTTTCTATTTTCTCTTATTTCTTATTTTTTTTTTCATTTCATTTTATTATTTATTTTTTTATAATCTAATATTATTATTCTTAAATTAATTTAAACATTTTATTAAAAAAAAACAAAATTTTTAAAAAATAAATAATAAATAAAATAAAAAAAAATACCATTCAAATAATATCCAAACAAACCTCAAAAATTAAAAAAAAAAATAAAAATTAATATAAAAAACATTTTTTTTTTCATTTCTAGGATTGTAAGTGAGTATGAGGTATCTTAAGTTTTTCTATGTTAGTAGAGAAGGGATTCGTTTCTTTTTTTCGTATTTTTTTTTTTTTTATTTTTATGTTTGTTTTTTTTTGTTGGATGTTTATATAGGAATTTGTGTTTTTTTTTAATGTTTGTATGAGATTATCTGTTGTTGCTTGGATAAACTTAAATCCCTCCTTCTCTCCTTTTTAAATATTATTAAATAATCATTCAAACTAATTTATAAAAAAAATAAAATAAAACCCACAAAAAAAAAAAAAAAAACAAACCACAAACAAAAAAAAAAAAAAAAAAAACACCAAAAAAACAAAAAAAAAAAAATTTTACTCATCTCTAATCAATGATAGAGTTTTTCTCTAGAGATGGATCATCTCTTATAGGAAAAATTTCTCACAACATTATTCTACATAACAGAGGAGGATGAATATGGAGTTTTACATTTTATTTTTCTTATTTGTATTTTTTTCTTTTTCATCTATTTTTTTTTGCTCTATCTGCAGCAGGCAAACCTAGTTAAGACTCATTGTCTCTTGTTATTAGAGTTTAGTGGAAATTTTCTTTTTTTTATTTTTTTTTTTTTATCTTTGTTTTTTATTTTTGCTTTTTTTCAAAGGATGGGTGTGTTTTGATTTTTGTTTGAGGTTTTCCGGCTTTTTTTTTTTTTTTTTTTTTACTTTTCTTTCTTTTTTACTTTTTTTTATTATTTTTTTCCTTTTTTTTGTTCTCTTTTTTTCTTCTTTTTTTTTTTTTTTCTTTTTTATCATACTTTTTTCTTTTTATTTTTCTTATTTTTAATTATATATTTTTTTATATTTTTTCTCTTCTTTATTTTCGTATTTTTAAAATTTATTCACCAATCCCTTTTTCTTTTCTATTTTACATCTTTTAAATAGAAATAATCAATATATTTATTATACAAATATTTATTTAAACTTATACATATATTTTTTTAAAATTAAAATTAAAAAAAAAATTACAAAAAACACAAAAAAAATAAACCATACAAAACAAAATAAACGAAAAAACTAAAATAAAAAACATAAAAAACAAAAAAAAATAAAAAAAAAAAAAAAAATAAAAACAACAAATACAAATACAAAACAAAAAATACAACCCAACAAAAAAAAAAAAAAAAAAAAAATAAAAAAAAACATAAACAAAAAAAAAAAAGAAAAAAATAAAAACAATCCAAACAAAAAAAATAAATAAAAACATTCAAAAAAAAAAAAAAAAAAACATAAAATAAAAAAAAAAAAAAAAAACACAAAAAAAATAAAATAAAAAAAAACAAAAAAAAAAACAAAAAACAAAAACTAAAAACAAAAAAAAAAAAAAAAAAAACAAAAAAAAAAAAAAATAACACCATAAAAAAAAAAACAAAAAAAAAAAAAAAAAAAAACAAATAAAAAACAACATCAAACAATACAAAAAAACCAAAAAACAAACAACAAAAAATAACAAATAAATCAATAAAAAAAAAAAACAAACAAACAACCAATAAAAAACAAACAAAAAAAAAAAAAAAAAAAAAAAACAAAAAAAAAAAAAAAACAAAACACCAACAAAAAAAAACAAAGAACAACAAAACAAAAACACCAAAAAAAACAAAAAACAGAAAAAAAAAAAAAAAAAAAACAAAAAAAAAAAAAACAAACAAAAAAATAAAAAAAAACAAAAAACAAAAAAAAAAAAAAAAAAAACAAAAAAAAAAACAAAAAAAAATAAAAAAAAACAAAAAAAACAAAAACAAAAAAAAAAAAAAAAAAAAAAAAATACGTATTTTACGTTTGTTTGAATGACCAGCCTAACCAGGCGAAGGTAAACGAGACATCATGACTAGGCGTTTTCCTAAAGCAAATGGTGATCGCGTTTTTTGTTGTCTTGACCTATTAAGACTTCAGTATTATTTATAATTAATTGAAAGTGGGGTTTTGTTTCCTTGCTTTTATTTTTAGTTGTGCCTTGGGATTTTTTTTTGTTACACAATCTTTCCATAAACAATGTGATATCAATGAATTTCTTCTCCCCCGACATGTACAAGCTAGAGTTAATTGACAGCACAGTAATACTCATTAGTGAGATTATTATTATTATTATTATTATTATTTGTATTATTACCACACACAGTACACACTAGTACAGTATCTATCAGCCTTGCATTCTCTTTTTCCCCTTCTTTTTTTCCAATCACCTCGACTCCCACTCTATTTATTTTGGGGTTGATTGGCTTCAAGTATTAGCATATAAAACACACACATAATACACACACATTTTTGGTAATATGTATTACATACATACAAGCATACATACTTATACATATACATACATACACACACCATACAACATACATACATACATACATACATGACATACATACATACATACATTACATACATACATACATACATACATACATACGTACAAACATACATACATACATACATACATAAAAACCAAATAATCCATATTAATCAAGCTGGTTTTCAAAAGGTAGATCCACAGCATATCATCTGATTAAACACAGTATGCAGATTAAACATCAATTTGCTTGTAGGAAAAATGTGTTTGCCACCTTTTTTGATATAAAGAAAGCATATGATCAGGTCTGGCATAAATGATTACTGTGTAAATTAAAAACTATTGGCTTATCTGGAAATATCTATCATTATATTAAAGCATTTCTTTCAGAAAGATGTATGCAAGCCAAAGTTGGAAATTCCTATTCAACTTTACGATTTCCAACAATGGGTATTCCATAGGGATCAGTCATTGCACCACATCTTTTCGATATACTTCTTTATATCTCCCTAAAGAGTCTTTCAAGTAATGCTATCCATGTCCCAGTATGCTGATGATCTGTATGTGGATAAATGTCAAATGAAAAAGATAACACCAAAAGGAACTAAATCATTTCAAAAATATGTATAAATTTGAGTAAACAAAGTTAATGTCTACATCTTTGAGAATGGTCTGTCACTGTCTCTCCGAAAGGACAAAAATCTCGTACTTTTCATAATTGGGCTAACCCACCAGCTCTACCTGTTTCAAAGTAGGATGGGAAAATTTGGAATGTAAATATATGGTGATAGTTTTTAGGTATGTTTTACAGCGACACTTAACGTTGAAATTATCACATTGGAATTCTTAAATACTAAAAACAAAAAAAAACGCTCCGAAAAGTCCTTAACCTCCTGAAAGTTATTGTAAAACAAGAGTGGGCTCAAGATGTAAGCTGTTTAAAACATCTGGCATTACTCTTGTACGATGTAGACTCATCTATGGCCAAGTAGCAATTTTTCAGTGCTCCAAAGTCCCTTATTACAGAAATGACAAGATTAGAATTGTAAGGCGTTTCGACTAAGCTTTGGAGTGTACATTTCATGCATCATCCATGGGTACTTATGACAAGAGATAGGTAGTTTGCATTCATTTATTTATTTTCACTTTCCCTTAGACAATTGTCGACAACTGGCTGAGGCTAAATATCTCTTACCTTGGTCAACACAAAAACAAGAAACAATGTGGAACCGAAATTTAGAGTAGATTCTGATGTCAACTTTCCTAAAGAGCACATACTATTCCCGTTCAGTTTTACCACAGCTAGAAGCTATTCCCCAACTATTTGCTAAGCAGGGACATAAGTCCCACCAAAAATAAGTAGATCAAAGATTAAATTCCTCGCCTTGTCCGCCATGGGAGGCTTCAGAGAGCTAAATTTGACAATAAATTATAATTTCTTAACCAAAAAAGGTAATGAAAATATTCTTAGTGTATCAGTACAAGAATATATCCAAAGTACATATCCAGAACATCTAAAAATCTTCTACACATGTCCAAAAAAAAAAAAATGATATTGGAATCTTCTCCCCACAAATACAGTTTACATCTTTCACGTATTTTGTCCTGAAAGCAATTAGTTTAAATCTGTACATAAGGGATAACATATTTCTTCTATTTTACCAACCACAGAATTTGTTAGAAATGAAAGCATTTCGAAAAATCTATCACATTGCTTGTACAGCCATTGAAAAGACAATAGCCAGAATCATATATCTTCTTTCTGAAGTGCCTCCAGCAAGAGTTTTGTACCAAGCTGTATCCCTCATGCAGAGATAAGGCAACGTTTATTTCACAAGAACTACTTTTACTTCTCGCTCCATATTTTGCAAGGCTGTCAATTTTTTCCTTAAAAAAGATACCAGTGTGTGAGGGAACCCAACAGAAAGTAACAGTACTACCTCTTAAAATTAAAAAGTGTACCAGATGCCTGATTTCAATTATAAAGTCTTACTTTAAATGTAGATTTTTTTAAAAGCATTTAAAACCGATTTAGAATCAACACACATAAGTATGTTGAATATGTCTTTAGGGAAGTCAAGTACACAATACAGTGCCAACTGTATAGCAGTTAGCTCAGCGGTAAATATAGATTTATTTTTCACCAGGTTGACAAATCTTTCTACTTTTAGGGACAAGGACAGATGCTTTAATACAGTAATATCTTGTCCCCGTGGCTGTTTACTGGTAACTTTTAAGAAGTTAAGAATTTTCTTAGCTTAAGTTGCCATATATTCAATATGTTGATTCCACGTTAACTTAGAAGTGAGGTATACACCTAAGAATGTCACTGCTTATTTGTATTCTAGAGTTTCTCTATTTATTCGAAAATTAGGTAGAACTTGTGGTTCAACACCGTTATTAAAAAGGACAAGGTTGTTTTTTTCAGGGGAAAGTGAAAGACCATTCTCAAAAAGATAACCACTAAGTTTGTCAATTTCTTTTTGATATACTGTTTGATAAAAATTTAACTGCCTTTTGGATGTTTTCTTTTTCATCGTAACATCCATCCACATACATATATCGTCAGCATATTGTACAATAACAACATTGCTTGATAAAAGTCTAGGAAGATCATATAGTAAAATGTTGAATAGATAAGGTGATATTACTGAACCTTGCGGGATACCCATGTCTGGTGACCTTGAGGTAGAATAACAAATCCCAACTTTAGCTTGAATGATTCTTTCTGACAGAAAGCTTTTAATATAGAAGTAAATACTGCCAGAAAGACCAATAGATTTCAGTTTATAAAGCAATCTCTCATGCCAAACATGATCATATGCCTTATGTACCTAGAAAAATGTTGCAAGTACATTCTTCCTTCCAGCAAACTGATATTTAACTTGAGTGGTTAGTTTATCTATAGATCAACTGTAGATCTACCCTTACGAAAACCCGCCTGATTTACGGGTATAATTTTATTTTTTTCAAAAAATATTTCAGTCTGTTTAAGATTGTTTTCCATCACCTTCCCTGTATGTGAAGTTAATGCAATTGGTCTATAGTTATTCTTATCGCCCATGATCTTTCCTTGCTTTAATACTGGTATCAAAATAGAATGTTTCCACGATCGAGGTATGACTCCATGAATCCAGCAGTGTTGAAAAAGTTCTAACAACAGAATGGTGGGACCTTGCATATACAACCATTTTCGTCCACCACGAAGGTAACCGCATTCCGACTTCGGGGATAAGCGTTCACTTATTTATGATTTTAATTGGTGTTTGTTATAATTGTTTAATGCTGATAATTACCTATGTGCACCCCCCCCCCCCCACACACACACACACACACATACACACACTCATACACACACTCACACTTTTCGTCTGATATCACTAATTTGTGGAAAGGATGTTAAACTGAAGATCTAACTATACATGCATACACACATACATACATACATTACATACATACATACATACATACATACATACATACATACATACATACATAACATACATACATACATACATACATACATACATACATACATACATGCATGCATACATACATACATACATGCAGGCATGCATGCATGCATGCATGCATGCATGCATGCATACACACTTACACTCTCTCTCTCTCACACACACCACACACACACACACACACACACACACACACACACACACACACACACACACACACACACATTGTATGCCATGGGAAACGGATGACAAAAGTTACAAAACTGCATACACACTGTATACAGACTGAATGGAAGGCAATCAATTAAATAACAAATAATCAATTGTCTTCCAAATCTATGTAATTAAAGATATTTCTGCTGAAAAACTCAACAATCACATCATTAATATTTCTTCTAACATAATTAACAATGATAACTCGTGCAATCTGTCTGCACAGAAGGTAAAGCTGATCTCATTTCTGATTTCATCTCTGAAAAGAATATTGATCTAATATTTCTTACAAAAACCTGGTTAAAACCACAGGGTCATGAACCGAAAATAAAACAACTGACACCACCTGGTTATAAAACTCTTTCTCTTCCCCGACCCTCCCGTGGAGGTGGCATTGCAATCGTTTATAAAGATACACTCGAACCTGCTCTTTCTTTGTGTCACTCCCTTACTTTCTCACCTGAATCTTTCAAGTCTGCAAACTCAACTTCAACACACTGGCCTTTCTATTACTTTCTGCTGTTCTTTACCGTCACCTCCAAGCCGTAAGAATAATCTGACATCTTCCATTTTCATCAGAGTTTCAGTCATCCGGCCTACAAACTCCTC
>CM054134.1:128136868-128153658 GCA_028751875.1 Rapana venosa
GTAAAAGCCATAAATTTTTAATTTTGATAAATGAGTGATTTGTATGCCGCTCTGCCTATAGGTGTTAACTGTTTTTTGCCCCAGATTTTAAACACTGTTTCACATCTTCTAGTTTTCTGAATAGTTGATATGTAAACTGTTTTTGTAAATCATTTGTGAACCAAATTCCTAACATTTTTAATTTTGGTGGATTCCATTCCATATTTAGATGTTCCATGTAGCTAATTTCTGAATTTTTATTCCTTTCTAACCAAATTACACTCGTTTTTTCATGATTCATTCGTAAACCAGATTTAGAACCAAATAAATCTATAGTCCTAATGCAAGATTCAAATGACTGTTTGTCTCCTGCTAAAAGGAATTCAGTATCATCTGCATACTGGGAAAGTTTGTGTTCAGTGTTATTAATTGTTCTACTGTGTATTTCTTGATTTTCAGGAATCATTATTGCTAATATTTCTACACAAAGAATGAACACATATGTAGATAGCAAAATCGCCTTGCCGGGCATTTTCGTTCGACATAAAACCATCTGATACTTGACCTTTCACAATTACACAAGCTTTGATATTTGTATAAAATGTTTCTACCCATTTGCAGTGCCATATTGAAAACCAAATGCTTTTAGAACTTTAAACATAAAATTCCAGCTGAGCGATTCATAAGCTTTTTCAAAGTAAAATTCAATAAAACCCCTGTATATTGTGTTCTTCAGATAAGCTTTTTGTATCGTAAATAAATCTTATATTATCCCTAATATACCTTTTACTGATAAAGCCCGCCCGCCTGATCCTCATTGATAAGGTAAGGCAATACAGTTTTCAACTGATTAGCTATACATGATGATCCGATTTTGTATACGACATTTAGCAGGGATATTGGTCTCCAATTCTTTATATAACATCTTGGTTTATCTCCTTTATGTATACATGTAATAAAGCCTTGCTTTTGAATACAGGATAACTCCCCTTTTCTGAATCCAGCATTTAGCCCCCTAACAACAAAAACACCTAGTTTGCCGCAGAAGCACTTAAAGAATTCAGAGGTAAAACCATAAAAATTTTGGGACTTTTATTATTTTTTCATATTTTTTTAATGCTAAGCTTGCCTCTTCTAGTCTAAGTTCCCTTCTAAACTATTTGCTTCACCTGTATCCAGATGTGGAATATGATTTACTAGTTGATCTATTTTCACAATCTTCACAATTTGATTTCTTATACAATCGTTCATAAAAGCTCTTAACCTCTGCAAAACCTTTTCCTGGCTGTTTAACAAATCCATGTTTATCAATTAGTCTAGTCATACTTTTACTTACTAGGTGCCGTTTTCCAAATTACAAAAATAACTAGTGACTTTCTCTCCCTCATCTACCCATCTTGCCTTGATCTTAAAAGTACCCCTTCTACTCTTTTTCCCCTTATAGGTTTTAACTGCTTTTTCTTTAAATCTATGCACTGAGCATCTTCTTCATTTTTTTCCCTCTTTCTTTCAAGTTGTTGAATATTTTTTTTGCATTTCAGATTCTTCTCATTCTTTTTTTTTTTCTTTTTCATAGTTGCATATGAAAAGGTGTTTTTTTATACCTACTTTCATTAACAGAAAATCTAGAAATAGATCATCAGAAATTGTTAGTTACAAGTCGTGTAATGAATAGTGTTTGCCTCTTTTGCATATGGGGTAACTACCTACCTTCTATAACTTTTTTTATTTCTTCATTAATTTCATAAAGGGTTGCTCTGTTTTTTAGTAGGACGAGTTAAATTTCCAAAAGTATGAAGCTTAGGTTTATCTTTGAACTTTAGTCTTAACAAAAAACAAAAGAATGATCTGTTCAGTATTGACTTTCAATATCTGCATCCTCTGTAAATGAAACAACTTGATCCCAAATAAGAAAAAAGTCCAATCTACCTGTTGAAAGGGATTAATCCTCCGCCAGTATACCTGAAACAATCTTAATTTAGTTCCCTCCATAATTCATTTAAAATCAAGTTTTCCACCTAATTATTTTCTACCCTATTCTTGGCTTTCGGGTTATTTATATTTTATTGTAATTATGATAATATTTTGATGTAATTATACTAAGCTGAAATCTCCACCAATTATTACGTTTTTTTACACCCCACTTTTTAATTCGTTCATTCAAGACATGATAAATTTCAGGTCATCTTGTTGGGACCATTTGATATTAACAAAAAGAAAGTCATTGTGTTCAATTTCACACCAACCAGAGATTATTTCCTTCATCAACTGTAATAACATTTTAAAAATTTAAATTCAAAATTATTGTTTGAAAAGGATACTAACCCTCTGGAGTTTGAAGTATGGCTTGAAAAATAAACCCAAAAATCCCCACTCAGAAAGGATATTTTTACCATCTTTTCTTCAAAATGTGTGTCCTGCAAAAAGTAAACAGAGTATTTTTTACTTTTAAATAGCGAAATACATCCTTCTTTTTTGATTATCTGAAGGCCCTGGCAGCTTACTGACACAAAGATATGAACCATCCATCTAGATTTGTACAACCTTTGGGCTGTAGGCCCGCACAACCCATCAGCTGTCTCCGGTAGTGAACACACAAAGTTCAACTTCTACTCGAAAAAAGTGGAAGTCTTACAAAAATTACAGCAAAAAATACATTTGTCACAAACAACAACAAAAAAATACAAAAAAAGTATATCCCTGCTCCCCTAAGGATTGTGGCTAAAACCCCCCCCCATGCCCTCCCTAACTATCTTCCCAACAACACAAACACCGAACACCAAAGAAAAGTTCCAGACTTTTCTTTCAAAATCCAAAAACAATCATCAGAACAAATACTTAAACTCACTTCACACACACAAAACACACCCCACACACACACACAAAACCACACACACACACAACACACACACACCACACACACACACACACACACACACACAGATTCAACTTCCATCACACTCTAAATTCTATCAACCATAGTCCCCTCTCTGCACAGTCAGAAACCTTTGAGGAATATTCCCCTCCCACTTCCCTCACAGTCACGACTCGGTTCCCGACACAGTCACCATCACAGGCGAAGTCCACAAGGATGGTCACGGTGGACAGGGCAGCAGGGAGAAGGAAAGGGTCAAAGGGAAAAGGGTGGACCAAGGGACAGAGGGTCAAGGACAAGCCGTCGGCGACTCTTCAGGGCACACCAACTGCACCCTCTCCGGGTATGACTCCACCGCGGGAGGCACCACGGGAACCTGTCACTGAGAAAGAGCAAGGTGCACTCCTGCACCCCAGGAAAGACTTTGACAAGACGGACAGCACAACGAAGAACGTAGACTGGACCCGGGGAGCCCGAACCACTCAAAGATGACTGCTCCCCTCTGCTCTCCAAGAAGAGACACAACACCACAGGAAGTAGGGTGCACTCCTGCCCCCCAGGAAAGACGTTGAAAAAACGGACAGCACAACGAAGAGCGTAGACTGGTTCTGGGGAGCCCGAACCACTCAAAGATGACTGCTCCCCTCGCTTTCCAAAAGAGACACCAACACCACAGGAAGTACGGTGCACTCCTGCACCTCGAGGAAGACGTTGACAGGACGGACACGACGTAACAACGAAGAATGAAGACTGGGTTCACAGGAGCCTGAACTACTCCAAGTGCTGCTCCCCCCTGCTCTCCAAATAGAGAGACATCATCAGGCGGCGCCCAACAGCCCAACTGGAACGGCGACCAGCGAACTTCAGCCAACTCACGAACAGGAACTTCACGAGAAGCTAACCTGCATGCAAAATTGCAGAGAAAAGGGGATGTGCATGCCACTAAGCTGGAGTTCATGTATGTAAAAAAAAATGCGAATGTGAACACAGAAAAACTCCAGCGTCCAGAAATACAGAGAAAAAAATAGCACCGAGTAATGCACGGAATTATGCACAGAATTATGCGAACCGTGACAGTATAATTTACCATTGATATACTTTGTCTTTTACAAAAGATCAAACAATAAAAGGACCAGTCAAAAGCAAACTACAATGGGAAAATTGTAACAAGGGGGTAAATTGTACATTGCTATAAGTAAGCAAAAACAATTAGGGGAAAAACCGGGGGAAAACACAAAACAAAAGAAAGTCTAGCTTTGCTTGACCACAGCCAGCTAACGTTTGGTTGCACAATGTTTTGAGTGGTGAAAACTAACTGCAGCACTTGGTCATATGCCCATCACTAACAAAGACACAAAACAGAATGCAACAATGGCAAAAGGGAACGAGGTGAGGGTGGATGGGTGGGGGACAAGCTCTACAAAAAAAAATTACCCAACGTCATCTTTTATGAAAATATCAACAGGGCCCCGCTGTATTCAGAGAAATTGTACTAATTGTGGATTAAAGAAAGAGAAAATGACAACATTTTACATAGATTTTAACATCGGCATTCTTTGTGCCTACCCATTTTTAACTAGCCATCCATTTATTTTCATGTCATATGTTGTCTCCTTATCGGTAACTGTAACAACTAGGGAAGATGAGTCTAATGAGTGTGTGAGCATGCCCCCAAACACACCCATACATTAAGCAGGGTGCCTGCACTTAACCAGTCCACAGTGTGTCACAGCAATGAATGTGCACATTCTACGTTAAAAAAATTTTTTAATTGCCTTGACTAAAAACATCTTGCTGTCTAGTTTGTGAGCAAGAGTCATGAATTTGAAAACCGTGGAGTTCTGACTATATAGGGGGGGGGAGGGGGTGGGGGGGGGGGCGAAATGGGGAGCTCCCTGTTGCACATCAGCGTGGCTGATTGATGACAGCGCACTGCTGGCTCTAAACAAGGAAGGGGAGGGGGGAGGAGGCGTGGAACCATCAAAGTGTTCCTTTTTTTTGTTCCTCCCCTAGAACAGGGAAGTTCACTAATGGTGTGATATCTTCAGTTTAACGTCTTTTCACATTTGCTGATTTTAGAGAGGGAAAAGTCATCTAAACAAGAGAATGCAAACAATAACAGAAAAGTGTCAGATAATGTTACTGAATAAAAACTAACTTTAACATACTACAAAAACCGAGTTATCGGACTTCTTATCAATCCTAACACGATGTCCAACAGTAAGGATGGTTCAGACAAAATGTGATCCAGTGACAAACTTCGTACAGCAGGTAAGAAGGATTTTAAATGTCCACAATAAAAAATAACATGACTATTGGTAATCTTCTCCCCACAAATACAGTTTACATCTTTCACGTATTTTGTCCTGAAAGCAATTAGTTTAAATCTGTACATAAGGGATAACATATTTCTTCTATTTTACCAACCACAGAATTTGTTAGAAATGAAAGCATTTCGAAAAATCTATCACATTGCTTGTACAGCCATTGAAAAGACAATACCAGAATCAATATTTTCTTTCGAAGTGCCCAGCAAGAGTTTTGTACCAAGCTGTATCCCTCATGCAGAGATAAGGCAACGTTATTTCACAAGAACTACTTTTACTTCTCGCTCCATATTTTGCAAGGCTGTAAATTTTTTTTTCCTTAAAAGATACCAGTGTGTGAGGAACCCAACAAAAGTAACAGTACTACCTCTTAAAAATTTAAAAAGTGTACCAGATGCCTGATTTCAATTTAAAGCTTACTTTAAATGTAGATTTTTTAAAAGCATTTAAAACCGATTTAGAATCAACACACATAAGTATGTTGAATATGTCTTTAGGGAATCAGTACACAATACAGTGCCAACTGATAGCAGTTAGCCTCAGCGGTAAATATAGATTTATTTTTCACCAGGTTGACAAATCTTTCTACTTTTAGGACAAGGACAGATGCTTTAATACAGTAATATCTTGTCCCCGTGGGTGTTTTACTGTAACTTTAAGAAGTTAAGAATTTTCTTAGCTTAAGTTGCCATATATTCAATATGTTGATTCCACGTTAACTTAGAAGTGAGGTATACACCTAAGAATGTCACTGCTTATTTGTATTCTAGAGTTTCTCTATTTATTCGAAAATTAGGTAGAACTTGTGGTTCAACACCGTTATTAAAAAGGACAAGGTTGTTTTTTTCAGGGGAAAGTGAAAGACCATTCTCAAAAAGATAACCACTAAGTTTGTCAATTTCTTTTTGATATACTGTTTGATAAAAATTTAACTGCCTTTTGGATGTTTTCTTTTTCATCGTAACATCCACCACATACATATTTTCGTCAGCATATTGTACAAAACAACATTGCTTGATAAAAGTCTGGAAGATCATATAGTAAAATGTTGAATAGATAAGGTGATATTACTGAACCTTGCGGGGTACCCATGTCTGGTGACCTTGAGGTAGAATAACAAATCCCAACTTTAGCTTGAATGATTCTTTCTGACAGAAAGCTTTTAATATAGAAGTAAATACTGCCAGAAAGACCAATAGATTTCAGTTTATAAAGCAATCTCTCATGCCAAACATGATCATATGCCTTATGTACCTAGAAAAATGTTGCAAGTACATTCTTCCTTCCAGCAAACTGATATTTAACTTGAGTGGTTAGTTTATCTATAGATCAACTGTAGATCTACCCTTACGAAAACCCGCCTGATTTACGGGTATAATTTTATTTTTTTCACAAAAATATTTCAGTCTGTTTAAGATTGTTTTCCATCACCTTCCCTGTATGTGAAGTTAATGCAATTGGTCTATAGTTATTCTTATCGCCCATGATCTTTCCTTGCTTTAATACTGGTATCAAAATAGAATGTTTCCACGATCGAGGTATGACTCCATGAATCCAGCAGTGTTGAAAAAGTTCTAACAACAGAATGGTGGGACCTTGCATATACAACCATTTTTCGTCCACCACGAAGGTAACCGCATTCCGACTTCGGGGATAAGCGTTCACTTATTATGATTTTAATTGGTGTTTGTTATAATTGTTTAATGCTGATAATTACCTATGTGCACCCCCCCCCCCCCCACAACACACAACACACACCATACACACACTCATACACACACTCACACTTTTCGTCTGATATCACTAATTTGTGGAAAGGATGTTAAACTGAATGATCTAACTATACATGCATACACACATACATACATACATACATACATACATACATACATACATACATACATACATACATACATACATACATACATACATACATACATACATACATACATACATCAACATGCATGCATACATACATACATACATGCAGGCATGCATGCATGCATGCATGCATGCATGCATGCATACACACTTACACTCTCTCTCTCTCACACACACACACACACACACACACACACACACACACACACACACACACACACACACAACACACACACATTGTATGCCATGGGAACGGATGACAAAAGTTACAAAACTGCATACACACTGTATACAGACTGAATGGAAGGCAATCAATTAAATAACAAATAATCAATTGTCTTCCAAATCTAATGTAATTAAAGATATTTCTGCTGAAAAACTCAACAATCACATCATTAATATTTCTTCTAACATAATTAACAATGATAACTCGTGCAATCTGTCTGCACAGAAGGTAAAGCTGATCTCATTTCTGATTTCATCTCTGAAAAGAATATTGATCTAATATTTCTTACAAAAACCTGGTTAAAACCACAGGGTCATGAACCGAAAATAAAACAACTGACACCACCTGGTTATAAAACTCTTTCTCTTCCCCGACCCTCCCGTGGAGGTGGCATTGCAATCGTTTATAAAGATACACTCGAACCTGCTCTTTCTTTGTGTCACTCCCTTACTTTCTCACCTGAATCTTTCAAAGTCTGCAAACTCAACTTCAACACACCTGGCCTTTCTATTACTTTCTGCTGTCTTTACCGTCCACCTCCAAGCCGTAAGAATAATCTGACATCTTCCATTTTCCATCAAGAGTTTCAGTCACTCCTGGATCACTACAGCCTCTCTCCCAGAAAGCTTATCATTCTCGGTGACTTTAACTTCCACCATTTTGATAACCAGTCTTCTTATGGTGTCAAACGTCTTTCTCTTTCTTTGACAAACCACTCTTTCTCAGCTGGTAACCGAAGCAACGCACAGATCAGGACATATTTTAGACTGGCTAATTACCGATGTATCCCAAGATCTGATCACATCTGTATCTATCACTGATGAACTACTTTCTGATCATTCTGCTGTTCTTTTCTCTCTAAACATTGCAAAGCCTATTAGAAAGAAAAGGTATGTCACCCATCGCAACCACAAGGCCATAGGTATTCAAACTTTCTCTTCACAAGCTGCTGAATGCCTATCACAAACCTCTGACAACAATAACCTCTCTAAACACTACAATGATGTTCTCAGCCAACTGCTTGATGAGCATGCACCTCCCACTGACCGTCTCCTTCCTGATAGGCCATGTGCGCCATGGTACACCCATGACATCCTGGTCGCAAAGTGCAAACACAGGAAACTAGAGTGGCAGTGGCGAAAATCAAAAACGGAAATTAATAAGCAGCTCTTTCCAAAACAAGTAAACAAAGTCAAATTTTTAATTCTTTCAGAAAAAACAAAGTATTACTCTTCTCAAGTTCTTGATGCCACGTCTATGAAATCTCTCTTTTCCCTCACATCTACTCTTCTTGGATCTTTGAAGGCAAGCCCTCTGCCTTCCATCCACAACCACTCTGAACTTCCTTCTATATTTTCTGCATTCTTTTCTGAAAAAGTCCACAACATTCGCTCCAAACTGGATCAAACTCCTTTCCAGCCTCCACTTCCTGATCCCCAATTCTCTGGCACTCCTCTCCTTTTATTTCATCTGACAAGTGAGAAAGAAATTATGGCAATTCACACAGTGCCTACCACAACTTATACCAACTATCACAAAGATAGTAAACTCATCTCTTGTTTCAGGAAATTTTCCATCAGCTCTCAAAACTGCTATAGTCACACCATTACTAACAAAGCATGACCTTGACCCTAACACTCTGAAGAATTATAGACCTGTTTCCAACCTACCTTTTATTTCTAAAGTCCTTGAAAAATAGTTGTCAAACAGCTCAACAACCACCTTCTCTCCAACAATCTTCTTCCTGAGTTTCAGTCTGCATATCGTGTCAACCACAGCACTAAAACCACCCTAGTTCACACTTTAAACACGCTTCTACTCGCTTCTGACTCAGGGAAAATCTCCCTTCTCACTCTACTCGACTTATCAGCAGCCTTCGATACTATAGACCACTCAATTCTTCTCTCCCGTCTTCAAAAAACGTTCGGTGTTACTGGCACAGCCCTCACCTGGTTTAATTCATACCTTACTGACCAATTCCAGACAGTTGCAGTAAACAAGATTCAATCAATACATGCCAAACTGGAATGCGGAGTCCCACAGGGATCAGTTCTAGGCCCTGTTCTTTTCACTCTTTACACTGCCCCACTGCCCCATTGTCACATATAATAAACCGTCATCAAATCAACCATCATTTTTACGCAGATGACTCTCAAATCCAAAGCAGTGTTACTCCTGAAAATCTGCCTTCTCTCCTGACAAATATGGCCCACTGCTTTGAAGATATTCAAAACTGGATGACACACAACAAAGTACAGCTAAATGCAGATAAAACCGAAGCCATGCTCGTAGGGACCAAATACAAACTCTCTTCCATTACAACAGCTTCAATAGAACTCAGCAATACATCAGTCCCTCTATCCACTGCTGTGAAGTATCTAGGTGTTGTTATCGACAACACACTCTATGCAAAAATTCATCACCCACACCTGTCAGTCCTGCTACTATCAGTTACCCCGTGTTAGTGCAATTCGAACCCCCGTGGGTCTCCGGGGTGTGCTTGCAAAGCGAGCATTGCAAGAATAGGAACCCTGCCCGCCATCCAGGCATGTCGTAAAAGGCGACTAAGGAGGCACCTTTCCCCCTAGGTAAAGGGGGTTGGACACAGGGCTAACAACCCTGCTCTGTAAAACAACTCCTGTTACAGAAACCTTAAACAGCAATACTCATGCCAACTCAGTCTTTGGGAGATCTGGGAATCCTTCAAGGAAACCTATGACGCGCTGCAGCCAAACCCGTCAGGAAGCTGCAGGGCTGACGACCCCTCATCAACCAGAGACGCCCCTGTTGAAGTCCCCGATTGTTGTCACGTCGGCCGGTCCTACTTGGAACATAGAACGTGAGGACCCTCTGGGAAACCGGACGGTGTGCGCAGGCAGTGAGGGAGATGAACAGATATCGCCTCTCACTCATGGGCATGTCTGAAGTCCGGTGGAATGGTCACGGAGTGACAAGATTACAGTCAGGAGAAACTTTGCTCTACTCCGGTAAAAGTGAAGAAGACCGTCACGAAGCTGGAGTAGGTATCCTGCTGTCCAAGCATGCAGCCAAGAGCCTGCTGGAATGGGAGCCTGTTTCAGACCGCATCATCACCGCTTGGTTTGAGTCGCGCTTCCAGAAGGTGTCCCTTGTCATGTGCTACGCCCCTACCAACACCGCGGAGGAGGAAGACAAGGACAACTTCTACACCCAGGTCCAGTCGGTGGTAGACAAGATTCCGAGACGGGACATGCTCATCCTCATGGGGGACATGAACGCCAAGGTCGGGACTGACAACACTGATAGAGAGCGGGAGATGGGACGACATGGGCTTGGAAACATAAATGAAAATGAAGAAATGCTTGCTGATTTTTGTGCTGCCAACAGCCTTGTGATTGGAGGCACGCTTTTCCACACCAGCGTTGCCACAAAGCCACCTGGGTCTCCCCCGACCACCAGACAGAGAACCAGATAGACCACGTCATGGTGAGACAACGCTACCGGAGCTCCCTACAAGACGTGAGAGTAAGACGCGGAGCAGACATAGGGTCAGACCACCATCTTGTGGTCACCAAGATCAAGATGCGCTTGTCTGCGAGAGAGACTCTGCAGAATCCGAGGAAAAAGTTCAACGTTTTGAGATTGAAACAAGAAGACACAAAGAAGACATTTCAGATCTCACTTCACAACCACTTCCAAGTGCTCCAGTCAGAGGAGACAGAAACAGTGGAACACAGATGGACCACCTTCAAAGACGCCATTGTGGGAGCCTGTGATGAGGTTTTGGGACAACCACAGACGAATAGGAAGCCATGGATCAAGGATGAGACCTGGAAGAAAGTCGAGGAGAGAAGGTTAGCCAAACAAGAGCTGAACCGAGCTACGACCCTCCAACAGAAGCGGCGAGCAACAGCCAAGTACTCCATACTTGCCAAAGAAGCCAAGAATGAGCTACGAGCAGACAAACTAGCTCGCATCAATGCCATCGCAGATGAGGCAGAAGAGGCTGCTGGCAAGGGAGACCTCAAGACCATGTATGCCACCACCAGACTTCTTAGCGGGCGTCGCAGCAATCCAAACAGACCTGTCAGAGACAAGGAAGGGAAGCTTCTCACCTCTATTGAAGACCAGCTAACAAGATGGAAAGAGAATTTTCAGGAGGTCTTGAATCGACCAGCCCCAGAGGAACGACCTCAGCTGGAGCCAGGGGACCCTCTCGACATCAACATTGGAAAGATTACCAAGACAGAGATCCGAAAGGCCATCAGCAGCTTGAAGAACGGCAAGGCTGCTGGCATTGACAACATTCCGGCAGAAGCCTTGAAGGAATGGGGTAGTGACATCGTTGACGAGTTACACCACTTGTTCAACCTGATCTGGACAACGGGGAAGGTGCCAGCAGAATGGAAGAAGGGCCTGCTTGTGAAGCTCCCCAAGCACGGCGACCTCTCCCAGTGTGGAAAGTGGCGAGGTATCACCCTGTTGTCCATCCCCAGCAAAGTCCTCACAGAGTCATCCTGGACCGAATGAAAGATGCTCTCGACAAGACTCTTCGAGATGAACAGGCAGGCTTCAGAAAAGAACGTTCCTGTACCGACCAGATTGCGACCCTCATAATCATCGTGGAACAGTCCATAGAATGACAGTCACCTCTCTACGCCTGCTTCATCGATTTTGAGAAGGCTTTTGATAGCGTGGACAGACAAGCAATCTGGAACATCCTTCTCCACTATGGTGTGCCACCAGAGTTTGTCAACATCATAAGACAACTTTACGAAGGATTCTCCTGCCAGGTCATCCACGATGGAAGACTCTCCGACAGCTTGGGGATCTTTTCCCGGGCGTCAGACAGGCTGCTTGTGTCTCTACTCCTCTTCCTTGTGGTGCTGGACTGGGTGACAAGGACGGCCTACGCAAGTTCCGGGAAAGGTATCAAATGGACCCTCATGACAAAGCTGGAAGATCTCGATTTTACCGATGACCTGGCTCTGCTTATCCCACCGCCTGCAGTAAAATCCAAAGCAAAGTCACTGCCCTAGATACCACAGCTAGACGTGTTGGCCTCAGGATCAGTCAAGAGAAGACCAAGCTACTGCGTACCAACAACCAGCAAGAGGCTCCTGTCACCATCTCTGGGAACGCAGTAGAGGATGTCATTGAATTTGTGTACCTGGGCAGTAAGATCAGCCAGACAGGAGGCACAGACGAAGACATCAAGGCAAGAATAAAGAAAGCACGCCAAGCATTTGCCATCTTGAAACCCGTATGGAGAACAAATGCGATCTCCACAACCACCAAGCTCAGGATCTTCAACTCCAACGTGAAGTCTGTGCTTCTCTACGGGTCAGAAACTTGGCGGGTCATCAACACCAGCTCCTCCAAGATCTAGACCTTCATCAACGGATGTCTCCGGCAGATCCTTCATCTCAGATGGTTTGACAGAGTGCCAAGTACCGACCTGTGGATGAGGGCGAACCAACAACCTATGGATGTCCAAGTAAGGCGGCGAAAGTGGCGTTGGGTTGGTCACACCCTACGGAAGGAGCCTTGCAACATCACCAGACAAGCGCTCGAGTGGAACCCGCAGGGGAAAAGGAAGAGGGGCGCCCCAAACAGACCTGGAGGAGAAGCCTGCAGAGTAAGCTGAGAGACTCCAGCCTGACATGGGAAGAGGCCAAGACCCTTGCCAGAGACAGGAGAAGGTGGAGGGACGCTTTTGAGGCCCTATGCTCCGCTAGGAGCTATAAGGACTAAGAGAGAAGAGAGAGAGAGTGCAATTCGAAAGTACCTGTCCATGGATGCAACAGCCAAACTTGTCACGTCTCTCATTCTTTCCCGTCTGGACTATTGCAATTATCTTTCGTCTGGTTTGCCAGCATCATCTATTCACTCCCTTCAACGTATACAAAACTCCGCAGCTCGACTAGTTCTCAGAAAGAAAAAATCTGAGCACATTACCCCTCTCTTGCGATCTCTTCCCTGGCTGCCTGTGCCACAGAGAGTAAATTATAAGATCAGTACCCTCTGTTACAAATGTCTCCACAAAACTGTACCCTCCTACCTCTGTGAATGTCTTAACCTGTATACTCCTTCACGTTCCCTCCACTCTGCTGCAGATACCTTGTGCCTACGAATACCTAGATTCAACCAATCCAACGTTGGCCGCTGCTCTTTCTCTATTTCGGGTCCATTGACCTGGAATGAGCTCCCTCTCTCTCTTCGCCAGAAACCTAGTTATGACACTTTTAAATCCAGCCTCAAGACATTTATTTCAAACCTAAAATTTTCCCCCTCCTGTTTCATATCACTTGTTCATATTACTTCCTATTTCATATTACTTCTTTCTATATTTTCTGCATTCTTTTCTGACAAAATCCGCAACATTCGCTCTAGCTTGGATCAGACTCCTTTCCAGCCTGTAATTTGTGATCCTCAATTTTCTGGCACTCCTCTCCTGTCCTTTCATCCAGCAAGCGAGAAAGAAATAGAGACAATTCTGAAAGGAATGACCATAAAATCATGCGATCTCGACCCCATACCTGCTTCTCTTTTCGCGCAGTGCCTGCCACAGCTTATACCCACTATCACAAAGTTAGTAAACTCATCTCTTGTTTCTGTAAATGTTCCTTCAGCTCTCAAAACTGCTTTAGTCACACCATTACTCAAAAAGCATGACCTTGACCCTAACATTCTGAAGAATTACAGACCTGTTTCCAACCTTCCTTTTATCTCTAAAGTCCTTGAAAGAGTAGTTCTGAAACAGCTCAACAACCACCTTCTCTCCAACAGTCTTCTTCCTGCGTTTCAGTCTGCCTATCGCGCCAATCACAGCACTGAAACCACCCTAGTTCACACCTTAAACATGCTTCTACTTGCTTCTGACTCAGAGAAATTCTCCCTCCTCACTCTACTCGACTTTTCTGCAGCCTTCGACACTATTGACCACTCTATCCTTCTCTCCCGTCTTCAAGAAACGTTTGGTGTTACTGGTACAGCCCTCACCTGGTTTAGCTCATACCTGACTGACCGATTCCAGACAGTCACAGTAAACAAGATTCAGACAGTACCTGCCAGACTGGAATGTGGAGTCCGGCAGGGATCAGTTCTGGGCCCTGTTCTTTTCACTCTCTACACCGCTCCACTGTCACATATAATTAAACGTCATCAGATCAACCATCACTTTTATGCAGATGACTCTCAGATTCTAAGCAGTGACAGTCCTGAAAATCTGTCTTCTCTCTTGATAAATATGACCTACTGCTTTCAAGATATCCAAAACTGGATGATAGAGAACAAGTTACAACTAAACGCTGATAAAACTGAAGCCATGCTTCTAGGGACCAAAAACAAACTCTCTTCCATTACAACAGCTTCAATAGAATTCGGAAATGCATCAATCCCTCTTTCCACTGCTGTAAAGTATCTAGGGGTCATTATTGACAACACACTCTCTATGCAAAAATTCATCACCCAGACCTGCCAGTCAAGCTTCTATCAATTACGGCGTATTAGTGCAATTCGAAAGTACCTGTCCATGGATGCAACAGCCAAACTTGTCACGTCTCTCATTCTTTCAAGTCTGGACTATTGCAATTCTCTTTTGGCTGGTCTGCCAGCATCATCTATCCACTCCCTTCAACGTATTCAAAACTCTGCAGCTCAACTAGTCCTCAGAAAGAAAAAATCTGAGCACATTACCCCTCTCTTGCGATCTCTCCACTGGCTGCCTGTGCCACAAAGAATAAACTATAAGATCAGTACCCTATGTTACAAATGTCTCCACCAAACAGCACCCTCCTACCTCTGTGAATGTCTCCACCTGTACACCCCTTCTCGTTCCCTTCGCTCTGCTACAGATTCCTTGTGCTTACAAATACCTAGATTCAACCAGTCCACTGTTGGCCGTCGCTCTTTCTCTGTTTCTGGTCCATCGATTTGGAATGGCCTCCCTATCTCTCTTCGCCAAAGACCTTCTTGTGACACTTTTAAATCTGGCCTCAAGACATATTTGTTTCAAACCTAAGAATTTCCTCTCCTGTTTCATTTCATAGCTATCCCTGCTTTTCAACAAAGATTTCATCACCCTGCCAAAGTGTATAACGTGCGCGCGGGTGTGTGTGTCTGCATTTGGACTTGTTAGAACTATTGCATGACTGTGTAAGAATGAGTTGAGTGCAAGCGCTTTGATTTGTCTGTGCAAGATACAGCGCTATATAAGTTCCATTTATTATTATTATTATTATTATTATTATTATTATTATTATTATTATTATTATTATTATTATTATTATTATTATTATCATTATCATTATTATTATTATATCAGAACTACCCCACCTTCACTAGCCCATGTCCTATCACCCTGCTAAAGTATACGACCTGTGTGATTGTGTGTGTGCTTTTGAAAAAACATTTGACTATTGAAATTTTATTTCATAGATTTTTGTCTGCAGTGTACCATGTTTGTAAATATCTGAACTATTGATTATTTATCATTGATTGCATGAACTGTGTCAGATTAGGTTGAATGCATGCGCTTTTGATTTGTCTTTTGCAAGATATAGCGCTATTATATAAGTTCCATTTAGTACTATGATTGTTATTAAAGTAAAATTTGGCCCAGGCCAAAAGCTGTGTCAGTTATTATTGATGTCAAGCTAATTGCCAAGGCCTACATTAAAACGTTGTTATGTTGTAAAATATTGTGTTGAGATTGCCTTCAGCCATGACAAGCTCTTAACATAACAACCCGCACCCTCCTTTGTTAAAGGAGAGAAAAAAAACAACCTCTGAGTATGGCTGCCTATATGGCGAGGTGCTTGAAAAAAGAGTCATACACGCAAACTTCTCATCCGGTGTGTGTACTTCCTATCTCACAGAGATTCCCAGGTGGGATGATGAAGTGAGTCAGAGTGTGGCATGTTCTGGGTGACCCCCAGGGTGTAAAGCTGGGGAACGCACCACAACAACAACAACAACAACCCTAAACTAAAGTAAAGTAAAGGTGTGGCGACAGGTTCGGCGGCCGGGGGCCAGCACCTGGTGTTCATGGGCAGCGGGCGGGAGGAGGAGGACCAGTACGTCACCATGGTGGTGGCCAACATGCTGCAGAAGAACCAGCAGTACGTCTCCCTGGCCAGCCGGGGATTCATCGGTATGGTCTGTGTGTGTGTGTGTGTGTGTGTGTGTGAAGGGAGGTGGGGGGGGGGGGGGGGTAGGGGTGGTAAGGTGGTGGTGGGAGGGTGGGTAGTGGTGGTGGTAGGGTAAGGTGGGGGTGGTGGTAGGAGGGTGGTGGTGGGGTAAGGAGGGTGGTGGTGGGAGGAGGGTGGTGGTGATGGTAGGGTGGCGGTGGTGGTGGTGGTAGGGTGGTGGTGGTAAGGTGGTGGTGATGGTAGGGTGGCGGTGGTTGTGGTGTTTATGGTAAGGTGGTGGGGTGGTAGGGTGGCAGTGTGGTGGTGGGGAGGAGGTGGGGGTGGGGTAGGGTGGTGGTAGGTGGTGGTGTTGGTAGGAGGGGGGGGTGTGG
>CM054134.1:128154158-128169158 GCA_028751875.1 Rapana venosa
TTTTTGGGGGGGGGGGGGTTTTTTTGTGTGGGTGAGTGTCTTGTGGTGTGGTGTGTGTGTGTGAGGTCGTGGGTGTGTGTGTGTGAGTGTCAGTTGTGTGTCGTGGTGTGTGGAGTGGCGTGCTCGTACTGTGCGTGTGCGTGCGTACGAAAGTGTGTGGTGTGTGTGTGTTTTGCGCGCGCAGGGCACCTAGTGCACTGAACAGACAAAAAGACAAGAACTCGGGACGGAAAGAGGTGGACCAACCCAAAAAACACAAAAAAACAACAACCAAAAAAACAAAACAATCACTCACCCACCCACACCTCCCCCCCTCTGGAGTAAACTCCAGCAAGAAAGAGAGCGAGGTGAGGATGAAAGAGACCTGAGGAGAGATGCTGGACAGCCAGGCACACAGGCTTGAAGACAGACGACACACGGACAGACAGAAGACAGACAAACAAAACAGGCAGACAGGGGAAAACTGCAGTTTTGACAATACTGGGGAACTGCACTATTTGCAAAAGGGGAACTGCACTCTTTGACAAACAGGGGGAACGCAGTCTCTGACATAAGGGGAAACGCGTCTGACATACAGGGGGAACTGCAGTCTGACAATACAGGGAAACTGCAGTCTCTGACAATACAGGGGAAACTGCAGTCTTTGACAATACAGGGGGAACTGCAGTCTCTGACAATATAGGGGAAACTGCAGTCTGACAATACAGGGGAAACTGCAGTCTGACAATACAGGGAAACTGCAGTCTGACAATACAGGGGGAACTGCAGTCTGACAATACAGGGGGAACTGCAGTCTGACAATACAGGGAAACTGCAGTCTGACAATACAGGGAAACTGCAGTCTGACAATACTGGGGGAACTGCAGTCTCTGACAATACAGGGGAAACTGCAGTCTGACAATACAGGGAAACTGCAGTCAGACAATACAGGGGGAACTGCAGTCTGACAATACAGGGAAACTGCAGTCTGACAATACAGGGGAAACTGCAGTCAGACAATACTGGGGGAACTGCAGTCTCTGACAATACAGGGAAACTGCAGTCTGACAAAACAGGGGGAACTGCAGTCTGACAATACAGGGGAAAGTGCAGTCTGACAAAACAGGGGAAAGTGCAGTCTGACAATACAGGGGAAAGTGCAGTCTGACAATACAAGGGAAACTGCTGTGTGTTCGCCCCACTGCAGACTAATGACAGTATTTTGTCATGAAAGACTGCAGACTAATGACAGTATTTTGTCATGAAAGACTGCAGACTAATGACAGTACTTTGTCATGAAAGACTGCAGACTAATGACAGTACTTTGTCATGAAGACTGCAGACTAATGGACAGTACTTGTCATGAAAGACTGCAGACTAACGACAGTTTTTGTCATGAAAGACTGCAGACTAATGACAGTGTCAACTGTGTGTAAGATAAGATCAAAATCAAAGACTGCCCTAGAAGTATGGAAGAGAACTGAAATCTGGCAAATCTCACAGCATAGTTTTGGAAGGGACAACAGTCTACCCACCTCTGTGGCGGTACGTGAAGCATTCTTCCTCTTCTTAGTCCTTATAGCTCATAGCGGAGCATAGGGCCTCAACAGCGTCCCTCCACCTTCTCCTGTCTCTGGCAAGGGTCTTGGCCTCTTCCCATGTCAGGCTGGAGTCTCTCAGCTCACTATACAGGCTTCTCCTCCAGGTCTGTTTGGGGCGCCCTCTCTTCCTTTTCCCCTGCGGGTTCCACTCGAGCACTTGTCTGGTGATGTTGCAAGGCCCCTTTCCCGTAGGGTGTGGCCGACCAACGCCACTTTCGCCGCCTTACTTGGACATCCATAGGCTGTTGGTTCGCCCTCATCCACAGGTCGGTTCTTGGCACTCTGTCGAACCCATCTGAGATGAAGGATCTGCCGGAGACATCTGTTGATGAAGGTCTGGATCTTGGAGGGCTGGTGTTGATGACTCGCCAAGTTTCTGACCCGTAGAGAAGCACGGGACTTCACGTTGGAGTTGAAGATCCTGAGCTTGGTGGTTTGGAGATCGCATTTGTTTTCCATACGGGTTTCAAGATGGCAAATGCTTGGCGTGCTTTCTTTATTCTTGCCTTGATGTCTTCGTCTGTGCCTCCTGTCTGGCTGATCTTACTGCCCAGGTACACAAATTCATTGACATCCTCTACTGCTTTCCCAGAGATGGTGACAGGAGCCTCTTGCTGGTTGTTGGTACGCAGTAGCTTGGTCTTCTCTTGACTGATCCTGAGGCCAACACGTCTAGCTGTGGTATCTAGGGCAGTGACTTTGTTCTTTGATGTACTGCAGTTGGTGGGATAGCAGAGCCAGGTCATCGGCAAAATCGAGATCTTCCAACTTTACCATGAGGATCCATTGGATACCTTTCCCGGAACTTGCTTAGGCCGTCCTTGTCACCCAGTCCAGCACCACAAGGAAGAGGAGTGGAGACAACAAGCAGCCCTGTCTGACGCCGGAAGAGATCCCGAAGCTGTCGGAGAGTCTTCCATCGTGGATGACCTGGCAGGAGAATCCTTCGTAAAGTTGTCTTATGATGTTGACAAACTCTGATGGCACACCATAGTGGAGAAGGATGTTCCAGATTGCTTGTCTGTCCACGCTGCTATTTCACTTCAGCTATATCTTTATGTGATGGCCACCAGGGCCAGTCTGATTTATTTCAGCAAGTGCTGCAATTGTTCAACACGATTTCTCAGAACTTTTTAGCAAACAAGTGCATGTTGATAGACGAACTTCGATCACATTGGAGAGGTGTCCATTGTAGAAGGAAAAGAACAGAGGCCCAAGTTTCAGATCCTTGTGGACCACCACAAAGTCATTAAGTTTCAACTGGACCGGTCTCTGATCATAACATGTTAGCACCTGTCTGTCAGAGTAGAAAGTGACCATGTTGCTTGTGTTTCTCAAAGTGGCCCTTTAGTAATTATTGAACCTGTTGAACCCGAAGTGTGTCATTAAAGGTGTCAAATACAGCACTAAAATCAAGAAAATTAGGGTCCAAAAACACTTCCAAGACTTTCAACAAACAAAAAACTGTTCTCTTAAGCACGAGGGAGTGCTGTTTCAGAATATGGGCAGGTCTGTGTGCAGACTACAAATTAGCGAGTTTTCTGGAGTGCCCCACATGTTCACTGCACTCCTTTTCAACAGGCTACAGGAGCCCAGAGGCAGATTTCCTATGACAGGGGAAACACGGGTGATAGCTTTCCCGTGCCCCCCTTCCAGGGGATCTGCTATGTTTCTTTCAGGAGAGAAGTGACGGCAGTTATCTGCAACATGGGGCCAGTCACAGACTGATGGCGCTTCCATCAACAGGCAGGGAGCACTGGAGAGACCTCCGGGAGAAAAGGGTGTGTGTGTGTGTGTGTTGGGGGGGGGGGGGTGTCAGGGGATGATGGAGGGCGGAAAGAGCTGTCTGTGACAGGGGCTGTCAGGAAAGCATTAGGCACTGAGGGCTGGTCTTCATCACTTCTCCACTGAAATGGATTGCTGCTTGTTTATTTGTTTGTTTGTTCATAAATCCCCCTCCCTTCTCCCCACAGGAACAGTCTGCAGTGGTGTGGTGGTGTAAAGAGACACTCTGATCATCAGTCAGGTCACTGGCAGCGCTGTAAACCCGGCACTGTCACTGTCATAAACACGTTCTGTCACTGAAGTGTAGGCTCTTAGTGTCTGTCTGTCTGTCTGTCTGTCTCTCTGTCTGTCTGTCTGTCTCTCTCTCTCTGTGTCTGTCTGTCTCTGTCTCTCCCTCCCTGTCTGTGCCAACAGCAGGCAACACGAGGCTGCTATGGACCAGAGGTGTGCCAGGCCAGCTGGTGTCCCTGTCTGCTGCCAGCACTGAGCTGACAGTCCCTCACTAAAGACAGACATGTCGACAGACAGAGAAACACCATGACAGACAGGATGGCAGCGAAAGCCAGAGATAATTTGACAATTATTTATTGTGATAAGCTTTACGCCCATTCACAAGGGGACAGAGGGATGAGGACTGGGCACAGCACACATAAAATGAAAAAATACAGTCAACAACAGGCCAAATAGACAACATGGCATGGAAACCCACAACATGGGTTTGTAATAATTGAATAGTATGAAAAAATATACCTGTGATACAAACTATCATCAATTCAATTGCTTATGTTTTATGCTTATCCTAAGCAACACTGTCTCTCATGAAACAACTTCACGCCATCATCAGTCGTTACAGGAGTAACTAGGACACATCTCTACAAACAAATTGTTCTCCAGCAGTCTGGCCAGTTGTCATTTCTTTTAGATCACTACGAAGATTGTCTATGTTATTTCTAAACTGGTCATGGAACTCATTTAAGCTGTTCATAATATCCCTGATCGTAATATCTGATCTCTCACACATCATCCCTTCCAGACATTCACCTGAATATTCTGCCACACCCTCCACACATTCAGAACCAGACACACTCACTTCTTCCTCCCTGTCCACTTGTTCTCTCTCACACACCTCTTCCACACTTACTTCTTCGCTCATGTCATGGCTATCACATTCTTTCGCTCCATTCCCGACTTCACCATACAACTGATCACTTTCTATAATGTCAAAGTTGACTGTCACTGTCTGTCTGTCTATGTCATGTTGTGACAAGTCAATCTGCTGATTATCATAACAGCCACTTGAAGATGGAGGGTAAGAATCATACATAAACACATCAGTGGGAGCGTCACTCTCTGCACGGTTTGCAGCATACACTTGACTGGGCGGGGTGGGTAAAAATAAACGGAGGGAGACGAAACCTGTTCCTTCACGTTTTCATCACGGTTTGCTCTGTGTGCTTCTGCTCGTTTTCTGTCACGGGATACCTGGCTAAAACATTTCTTGCAGTATGACCTTTGACCTGGGGTGACAGGGAAATGGCTGTCAGCTTTGCTTGTAAATCTTAGAATAACAACAGTCTGGTCACCTCTGCCATCCACTTTTAAGGAAGATAGTGTCTGCTCTTGAAATGCAGTGTTCAGCATACACTCCAACATCGATGGGAGTCCTGTGACTGGCATTTTGATGCACAAAAAGGAGAAAACAACAACACTTTACACACAGCTCACACAAAAGCGTCTTGCTGGCAGCCAAGCAAGGGAAGCCACTCTCCAAAAGCCAGAGAGAGAGAGAGAGAGAGAGAGAGAGAGAGAGAGAGAGAGAACTCGAATATTTATTGAGGGTAATTGGATAAACCAGAGGATTCTTTACACCAGGCTCTCATATAAATTCAAACAAACAAACACCCCCTCCCCCCAAGAAAAAAAAGAGAAAAATAACAAACAACAGCACCCCCCACCCCCCCCCCCCCCCCCCCCCCCCCCCCGCCACAAAAATAATGAACTCGTAAATTATGAGAGAGAAAAGAGAGAGAGAGAGAGAGAGAGAGAGAGAGAGAGAGAGAGAGAGAGAGAGAGGAGAGAGAGAGGAGAAGTGTAAAAGACCATGATCAATATTTCAATCTCTCTGTAGCTGGCTCTTTGTGCCTCATCTTGAACACAGTCAGGCATCTGGACCTCATTTGCATACTGACACACTGCCGTCAAACCCATTGGCTGATTGCACTAAGCATTCTGTGGATGCTAATGAATAAAGGACAGGACTAACGATCTTTTAAGTCAGGGATGATATTACAGCCACTGACAGCCATGCAATATGTAGAGCAAGGCACAGCAGTGATTCTCTCCCCTGGGTCAACAAACAATGCATCACGTGCTGAGAGTGTCAGGGGAAGGGGCATGCGCACTTCATCAGTCTTTGGCCTGGTGTGCAGGGGTCCCTGGTGGTCAGGTGGGACTGTTGTTTGTTCTGCCCACAGCCAGCCAGCCACGCGCGGCGTGAAAGCCAGTTGAGAATGCAAAACGCCACCTGACCATACCAAGTGCTCCTGACCTGTGAAAAATGCAAACTAAAGTGGTACAGGCACGTCACATGAACATCTGGACTGGCCAAGACTGTCCTACAGGGAACAGTACAAGGAGGGAAAGGAAGAGGCAGACAGAGAAAACGATGAGAAGACAACGTCAGAGAGTGGACTGGCTTGAGTGTAACGGAAACCAGAGGACTGCGGGGAGTGGAGGAAGCCAGTTACAAAACTTTGAGTCTACTGTATTACTATTGAAGTGTGATGTACCATTTCTGGGTTATTAGAATACTGTCCTTTTCAGATATGAGTATTTCTTGAATTGGAGAAGAAAATAGTTGTTAACAGTCCGTAAGGCATGCCAGAGACAGCGGGGAAAAACCATGTCATCAGCCAGGTCAGGTGAGAGAGAGAGAGAGAGGGGGGCAACAGTCATGTCCATAAGCCAGGTCAGGTCAGAGAGAGAGAGGGGCAACAGTCATGTCCATAAGCCAGGTCAGGTGAGAGCGAGAGAGGGGCAACAGTCCTGTGCATAAGGCATGTCAGGTCAGAGAGAGAGAGGGAGAGAGAGAGGCAACAGTCATGTCCATAAGCCAGGTCAGGTCAGAGAGAGAGAGAGAGAAAGGGAGAGGGGGGGGGGGGGCAACAGTCATGTCCATAAGCCAGGTCAGGTCAGAGAGAGGAGCAACAGTCATGTCCAAAAGCCATATCAGGTCAGAGAGAGAGATAGAGAGAGGGAGAGAGAGGCAACAGTCATGTCCATAAGCCAGGTCAGGTGAGAGAGAGAGAGAGGGGCAACAGTCATGTCGATAAGCCAGGTCAGGTCAGAGAGAGAGAGAGGGGCAACAGTCATGTCGATAAGCCAGGTCAGGTCAGAGAGAGAAAAAGGGAGAGAGAGAGGCAACAGTCATGTCCATAAGCCAGGTCAGGTGAGAGAGAGAGAGAGAGAACTCGAACTCGAATTTTTTATTGAGGGTATATGGATAAGCCAGTGGCTTCTTTACACCAGGCCCTCGTCAAGAGGAGAAAAAAAGACAATGAACAAATAAGAAAACATTCATCAAATAAAAGGCAGTATAGACTCTTAAATAACTAATTAAATGCATAATGCTATTCAAACAAAGATTTGGTACATATTGTCAAGCACATGTCTATTCTTATAATTCCAAAGCATATTGACACTATTGACATATTACACACAGACACAAACCCATAGCCAGCTGAACAAAAACCACTTCGCAACAATCATCAAAGTTCCGAATCAATGGCCAAAAGGAGAAAGAAAAGAAAAAGCGGCCCAACCACAAACACCATCATCACAGATTGGCAAAGCCACAAACATACCACTCCAGCAAAAAGCTCCAAGATTTCCTACCCTATCAAAACACAGGAGTGTGTGAATGTGCGTGCATGCGCGTGCGCGCGCGCGCGCGCGCGCGGTGAGAGAGAGAGAGAGAGAGAGAGAGAGAGATGCACAAAATCTTCAAAATGCTCATGCAAGCTGCACTCACGCACACGCACGCACACATACAACTCTCGTGCAGGCACACACACGCACACGCACGCACGCACGCACACACACACCCATACCCACTCACACACACAAACTTTCATGAAGATCACACACACACACACACACACACACACACACACACACACACACACACACACACACACACACACACACACAACATCACACAACAGAATAATTATGACAGATATACTCAAAGTGGAAACAACTTTCATGCGGGCACACACACACACACACACACACACACACACGCCCACGCACAAACACGCACGCGAACACACACACACAGAGCAATGCAAAACAAAAAAACCCAACAAACATTAACAGGACAATACATTTATAAACATATCAAATAATGTTATATTTGCATAAAAATGATTTATAACATTTCAAATAGATATTTGTAGTACGCCTTTTTAAAGATGTTAAGCAACTTTTGTTCTTGATATAGATAGGGATTTCATTCCATAGTCTGCTACCAGAGTAAACGAGGGATGTCATAAATAGATCCGTTCTTGGCCGAGGAGGAACAAGGATAGTTTTGTCACGAATGCTTTTGGCTGAAAATCTTTGATAAAGGTATGCTGGGGAAAGATTGCTCATAATTTTATACATTAGTATACCTTTATTATAATGACATCTCATAACAAAAGGAAGAATATTGAGCTCTTTGTAATGACATATTTCAAGGGAAGAAGATCTTATAAGGATTAGCTTTAGTGAACGTCTGTATATACTTTCTAAGGGTTTCAAGCAATTCTTACTAGCCAAGTCCCAGCATGTTGAAGCATAGTCTATGTCGGGTTGAATGTATGCATGGAAAAATAATTTTCTGGTATGCAGATTAAGGAAATGTTTAATTCTATTGAGCTGAAACACTTTTTGGGCTATTTTCTTGGACAGAGTGTAGACATGACTTGACCATGACAAGTTATTGTCAATGTTAAGTCCCAGCAGTCTATGCGAATTTACTTCTTCTAGTACATTATTGCAAATTTTTAAAATACTTAAGTTACTTGGGGTAACTTTTATATTTTGACGTTTCTGGCGTGTTGTAACTAGCATAAATTTAGATTTGTTTGGATGTATGGCCATGTGGTTATAATCAGTCCATGTTACAAGTTTATTTATATCTTTTTGTAGATGTTCATATACTAATTTCACATCTTTATCTGTACTGTGCAAAGTTGTATCGTCAGCAAATAATTCACAACAAGAAGAAAGATACAAAGGAAGATCATTAATGTAGATTGTAAATAGGATAGGGCCTAGAACAGAACCCTGGGGAACACCATATCTTATGGGCATGAGTGAGGATACTAATGAGTCTTGGAAAACTGCTTGTCTTCTGTTTGTTAGGAAAGAGGTTAGTAATTTAAGAGATTTAGCAGATAAGCCATATATAGTAAGTTTCCTTAAAAGAAGATTGTGGTCAATGGTGTCAAAAGCTTTGGCAAAGTCCACAAAGACTGTACCTGTTAAAAGGTCATTGTTTATATTCAAGTGCCACTGTTCTATTAGGTTGCTGAGAGCTGTATGACAAGAGTGGTTTTCTCTGAAACCGCTTTGATTTGGGTGGAACAGGTTGTGTAATGTAAAGTGTGATAGAAGATTGTTCTTGAGATGTTTTTCCAGAGGTTTAGACAAGGTAGACAGAATAGATATAGGCCTGTAGTTAGACGGGTCATTTAAATCCCCAGATTTAAAAACTGGAATCACTTTAGCAATTTTAAACATTTCGGGATAAGAACATTTTTCAATACAGAGGTTGTAAATATATGTAAGATGTTCAGTAATTATGGGGGCAGATACTCTTAAGATTTTACTGTCTAAATCATCCATGCCTCGGGAGTTGGACTGTTTCAATAAACACAAAGAGAGAGGGGTGGGTAACAGTCATGTCCATAAGCCAGGTCAGGTCAGAGAGAGAGAGAGAGAGAGGGGGGGGGGGGTAACAGTCATGTCCATAAGCTTTCCCCAAGCCAAAGTTAAGCAGCATCTAGCGTGGTTACCACTTGGATGGGTGATCATTATTTTGTGCGTCTTGGATTCAGTACACTCCCCCAGTTCACCCAGCTGTAAATGGGTACCTGCCTCTTTAGGGTCAGGTAAGGTAAAGCAGCAAGGGAGAGGAGATGGGCGCTGCCCTCAATATGCTGGCTCCTAGAGAAGTGAGGTCTCTGACGCCTGGCTCCCCTACGACCTATAGGTTATGGGACACCTTTACCTTAAAGAAACAATAATCTCAGAGTCGTTGGGGGGGGGGGGGGGGGGGAGGAGGGGAAGTTAACTAATTTTGTGGACAGGATGTGAGACTGCGTTACAACCTGAAAGGTGTGTTGTTGGCTGACGGCAGTGTTGCACAGTTGTACCTGCCAGGTGAGGTGTTGTTGGGTGACGGCAGTGTTTCACAGTTGTACCTGCCAGGTGAGGTGTTGTTGGGTGACGGCAGTGTTGCACAGTTTTACCTGCCAGGTGAGGTGTTGGGTGACGGCAGTGTTGCACAGTTGTACCTGCCAGGTGAGGTGTTGTTGGATGACGGCAGTGTTGCACAGTTGTACCTGCCAGGTGAGGTGTTGGATGACGGCAGTGTTGCACAGTTGTACCTGCCAGGTGTAGTGTTGGATGACGGCAGTGTTGCACAGTTGTACCTGCCAGGTGTTGGATGATGGCAGTGTTGCACAGTTGTACCTGCCAGGTGAGGTGTTGGATGATGGCAGTGTTGCACAGTTGTACTGCCAGGTGAGGTGTTGGATGACGGCAGTGTTGCACAGTTGTACCTGCCAGGTGAGGTGTTGTTGGATGACGGCAGTGTTGCACAGGTGTACCTGCCAGGTGAGGTGTTGTTGGCTGACGGCAGTGTTGCACAGGTTTACCTGCCAGGTGTAGTGTTGGATGACGGCAGTGTTGCACAGGTGTACCTGCCAGGTGAGGTGTTGGATGACGGCAGTGTTGCACAGGTGTACCTGCCAGGTGAGGTGTTGTTGGATGACGGCAGTGTTGGGGCATTTGTCCCACAGTTGACGCTGGTTCCTTCGGATGAGACTATTAACCGAGGCCTCGTGTGCGAACGTTTTCAGAACATCTTGTGCACACGTTAAAAACCCATTCCGCCTTTCGGAAGAGTAGGCCATGTGTGCCGGGAGGAGCGGACGACAAAGTTAACCCCCCAGCATGCACACAGGTGTCATCGTGTTTAGACACCATCCCGGAGGCCGGAACGCGGCTGCCTGTAGTTATGGAGGGACACAGCGTCGTTCTGGCAGCAACTCCTCGAAGGCACTGGAAGCCTGTGTGTCGGCATTGACTGCCTTTCTGATGGACCACTCCAGCGATGAGAAGGGGTGGGTGACGGGGGAGGGGGGGGGGGCCTGCAGCATGGGTAACAGCTTGCCTGCCCTCCAGACTGACTTACCAAGGCTTGACGCCCTGGGGTAGAAACACCCACAGCGCAACTCCTCCATAGTCTGACTACGAGGCTGACCACGCCTACGAACGCTGATTCTGAATTCATTCACCTGCCAGGTTTTTCAGGTGAGACTGAGGTCAATGCCTTGTCTGTGAACACACAGGTAGTCTCTCGCATGCGTGAAAACCCCATCTTCTTGCACATGCAATAAACCCATCTTCTTGCACATGCAATAAACCCATCATCTTGCACACTCATTAAAATCCCATCATCTTTCACACTCATTAAACATCATCATCTTTCACACTCATTAAACATCATCTCGCACACTCATTAAAACCCAATCATCTTGCACACTCATTAAAACCCCATAATCTTTCATACTCATTAAAACCCCATCATCTTTCAGACTCATCAAAACCCCCATCATCTTTCACACTCATTAAACATTATCATCTTCCACACTTATAAAACATCATCATCTTTCACACTCATTAAAACCCAATCATCTTCCACACTCATTAAACAACATAATCTTTCACACTCATTAAAAATCGTCATCTTTCACACTCATTAAACCCCCATCATGCACATACAAGAAAACCCATCATCTTGCACACACATAGAAAGCCTCACTGATGTAGAAAGCCTCGCTGATGTAGAAAGCAGAAAGCCTTGCTGATGTAGAAAGCAGAAAGCCTCGTTGATTTAGAAAGCAGAAAGCCTCGCTGATGTAGAAAGCAGAAAGCCTCGCTGATGTAGAAAGCAGAAAGCCTCGCTGATGTAGAAAGCATAAAGCCTCACTGATGTAGAAAGCCTCGCTGATGTAGAAAGCAGAAAGCCTCACTGATGTAGAAAACAGAAAGACTCGCTGATGTAGAAAGACTCACTGATGTAGAAAGCCTCGCTGATGTAGAAAGCAGAAAGCCTCACTGATGTAGAAAACAGAAAGCCACACTGATGTAGAAAACAGAAAGCCTCACTGATGTAGAAAACAGAAAACCTCACTGATGTAGAAAACAGAAAGCCACACTGATGTAGAAAACAGAAAGCCTCACTGATGTTAGTAAAGCACGTGCTACATGACTGATGTGACGTGGTTTTTATGAAACATTCTTATTACAGTGGCAGCCAGAGAAACTGTATTTCAAAATCCAAACCTATCTTAAAATAATTATGGTTTCTGAAAGTCAAACAGCCAATGCTTTTATCTCAAAACGCAATAGTAGTCAATCCGACAAAAAAAAAAGCAAGCAGACATACCAAAAAATGAACGCCTGAAAAATAATGATGTGCGTGGGCTGTTGAGCATCTGATTCTATAAACAGAACACACAGGAGGTGGGTCTTTTTTAAATGTTAAGGTTGCTCTACACAACAGCAAAGCGCTCTCTGCAATGGGGAAAGCAGCCTTCTTCCTCCTCTTCCTCTCTGACAGCAACTGTCGTTGTCATATGAGCGAGAATGCGTCACACTGCCGTGAGGCGCCTGAGAAGTCAGGCCCAGCGCATCCGACATCAGCATGAGAGAGAATTGCTATCTTGTAAGTCTTTCTGGATAGAAGGCGGGAAAATGGACCAGGAAGTCAGAAAATAGATAAGAAGGCGGTGACAGGAAGAAAAGGAACGAGGCAGAAACAAAGAGAGTGGTAGTAAAAAGGAAATTTAACAAGGCAGAAACAAAGAGAGTGATAGTAAAAAGGAAATTTAACAAGGCAGAAACAAAGAGAGTGATAGTAAAAGGAAATTTAACAAGGCAGAAACAAAGAGAGTGATAGTAAAAAGGAAATTTAACAAGGCAGAAACAAAGAGAGTGATAGTAAAAAGGAAATTTAACAAGGCAGAAACAAAGAGAGTGATAGTAAAAAGGAAATTCAACAAGGCAGAAACAAATGGAGTGATAGGAAATTTCTTGCACAGAATTTCCAGAATGTGGGGATGCTACCAATACTGGCAGGCCCCGGCATCCCCGCTTGAAATGTGCCGGTACCAGAAGTGCTGTGACCTACATGGGTGTGCTGAAGACAGCTGGTCGCTCAGCCGAGGGTGGCGGTGTGTTACCTCCCCTTTTCCTCACACCAGAGGCGGGCCTGTTGCAGCACGGCAGGCCTTCAGGCTGGCAGGCGACAGGGCGGTGCAGCAACAAGCCTGCTGCAGGCTGGCAGGCGACAGGGCGGTGCAGCAACAAGCCTGCTGCAGGCCTTCAGGCGACAGGGCGGTGCAGCAACAAGCCTGCTGCAGGCTGCCGGCAGTGCTCCCTTCAGGGAAGAGGGGGGGGGGGGAGGAATAAAAGTCTGGACCTTTAGCTGCTTTCCTCCCTTTTCGGTGGCCCAGAGGTAACGCCCCTGCCAAGGAAGCCAGGTGTGAGAGTTTTGATCCCTGTTTGTGCCCCCAACTTTTTCCCTGTCGGCTAGACTGGGAGTGGTGTTCTGGGTGCTAGTCTTTCAGATGAGAGGATAAACCGAGGTCCCATGCGCAACACACCTCCAGCACACGTAAAAGAACCCACGGCAACAAGAGAGTTGTCCTTCGCAAAATTCTGTAGAAAAAAAAGCCACACTGATAGGGAAAGAAATACATCTGCAGACAGGAAAATAATACAAACAACTGAATAAAACAAAAAAAAACAGATGAATCAACAAGAACAACCACAACAAGGAAATATAAACAATCAAACAAACACAAACATACGTACACAACAACAACAGCGACAATAACTAACATAGTACAATAATAACAGCCAAGACAAATGAAGAACAATATAGAACTAAACAAAAGACGAGAAAAAGAGTCCAAAATACCCCCTCCCCTCCCAAGGGGGGGGGGGGGGGGGGGGGGGGGAGGGAAGCAGTTGGTGTTTTTATTTTTATTTTTATTTTGTTTTGTCTTCTTTATTTGTTTTGGTTTGTTTTTTCTTTGTTGCTTGTTTGTTTATATTATGATGGATATTTTTCAAGATTTTTGAATTATTTGAATTGTATGGTTTAATATTTTTCTGGTTTTTTTGGTTTTGTTTTTAATTCCATATATGCATATGTTATTGTCTTTTCTTGTTTGATTTGTATAGTTTACCATAGATTAGGTATTTTATTCTATGTCTGCATATACGTTATTTTTTTCTCGCTTTTTTTCTCTTTAGATAGATTGCTTGATGAAAAAAAGCAAATGCACTGCTTATTCTGAAAATAAAAGTTTGACTTTGACTTTGACACCATTATGTGCCGGTGGGAACAGATGACAAAATGTACAAAACTACATGCACACGGGGACTGGATGTAAATAAGCACATGAATGCTTATTGCATTATCCCTGAAATAAAAGAATAAATAACATTTAAAAAACACACACACTATGATCTAAAATCACTAGATGTTAATAGACTAGAAACTGAACACACACGCACACACACACACACACACACACACACACACACACACACACACACACACACACACACACACACACACACACACACACGCACGCACGCACACACACACACACACACACACAAACACACACACACACACACACACACACACACACACACACACACACACACACACACACACACACACAACAGGATGACAAGATATTGGTGACCTGTGTGCACTTTCCACCATGACCTGCCCCCTCGCGAGGAAGGCGGAGAGAGCCCACTGCCACGTGCTGCAGTGTCAGACTCCTTCCTCTGGCGATGCTCTGACCTCTCCCGGCCTTCACCTTCATGAGAGTCAACTGGTAAACCTTGTCTGGACAGGAGTTACTCCCCTTTGTGGGGGTCGCGTTTCATAGTGCAAATAGGCTGAAATGAAGAGGCATCAAGTGTTTTGGATCTAGTAATGATCATTTTGGATCTGGTACATGTTCATTTTGGATGTGGTAATGTTCATTTTGGATGTGGTAATGTTCGTTTTGGATGTGGTACATGTTCATTTTGGATGTGGTAACGTTCGTTTTGGATGTGGTAATGTTCGTTTTGGATGTGGTAATGTTCATTTTGGATGTGGTAATGTTCATTTTGGATGTGGTAATGTTCATTTTGGATGTGGTACATGCTCATTTTGGATGTAGTACATGTTCATTTTGGATGTGGTAATGTTCATTTTGGATCTAGTAATGATCATTTTGGATCTGGTACATGTTCATTTTGGATGTGGTAATGTTCATTTTGGATGTGG
>CM054134.1:128181700-128194652 GCA_028751875.1 Rapana venosa
CACTCTATTCTTCTCTCCCGTCTTCAAAAAACATTTGGTGTTACTGGTACAGCCCTTACTGGTTTAGTTCATACCTTACTGACGATTCCAGACAGTCACAGTAAACAAGATTCAGTCAGTACTGCAAGATTGGAATGTGGAGTTCCACAGGGATCTGTTTCTGGGCCCTGTTCTTTTACCCTGTACACTGCTCCACTGTCACATATAATTAACCGCCATCAGATCAACCATCATTTTTATGCAGATGCTCTCAGATTCTAAGCAGCGACTTTCTGAAAATCTGCCTTCTCTCTTTACAAATATGGCTCACTGCTTTCAAGATATCCAAAATTGGATGATACGAAACAAATTACAGTAAATGCAGATAAAACAGAACCATGCTTGTAGGGACCAACCACAAACTCTCTTCCATCACAACAGCTTCAATACAACTTGGCAATGCATCAGTTCCTTTATCCACAGCTGTGAAGTATCTAGGGGTCATTATTGACAACACACTCTCTATGACAAAAATTCATCACTCAGACCTGCCAGTCCTGCTACTATCATTACGGCGTATTAGTGCAATTCGAAAGTACCTGTCCACAGATGCAACATCCAAACTTGTTGGTCTCTCATTCTTTCACGTCTGGACTATTGCAACTCTCTGTTGGCTGGTCTGCCAGCATCATCATCCAATCCTTCAACGTACACAAAATCTGCAGCTGGTCTAATCCTCAGAAAGAAAAAAAACTGAGCATATTACCCCTCTCTTGCAATCTTCCACTGGCTGCCTGTGCCCAGAGAGTAAAATATAAGATCAATACCCTCTGTTACAAATGTCTCCACAAAACGCACCCGCCTACCTCTGTGAATGTCTTGACTTGTACACTCCTTCTCGTTTCTCCCCTTCGGCTGCAGATACCTTGTCCTTACGAATACCTGATTCACCCAATCCACCATCGGCCGTCGCTCTTTCTCTATTTCTGGTCCATTGATGTGGAATGATCTCCTCTCTCTCTCCGCCAAACCCTTCTTATGACACTTTTAATCCAGTCTCAAACCATATTTATTCAACTAAGTTTTTTCCTCTCCTCCCTCATCTCATAGTTTTTCCTGCCTTCAACACCCAAAGATTCTATTGCCCTGCCAGGGTGTGTGCCCTGTGGTGTGTGTGTGTGTGTGGGGTGGGTGGGTGGTGTGTGTGTGTTGTGTTGTGCGTGTGTGCACATTTGGACTTGATTGGACTATTGTTGTCATGGTTGTAGACTGTGTAAGAATGAGTTGAGTGCAAGCGCTTTGTTTTGTCTCTGCAAGTTTATACGCTATATAATTCCATTTATTATTATTATTATTATTCATATTTGTGGATGTGTGTGTGTGTGTGTGTGTGTGTGTGTGTTTTGTGTGTGTGCGTGCACACACACAAACACACACACTCATACACACTCACTCATACACACACACTCACACACATACGCACACATACACATACACACACACATACGCACGCACGCGCGCGCAGTGCTTCTATCTATTTTCACCCTTCCAGAGCTCATAGTTAACTGGATCAGTATCAGCCTTGCAGTGTGTGTATGCTGCAAAAACGTTCGCTTGAGGGCAACCCTCTGCTCTCTGTCTGTCTTTCCGTCTATCTGTCCGTCTGTCTGTCTGTTTGTCTGTCTGTCTGACTCTCTCTCAAAATTCAAAGAACTGGAATCCTTTCACCTCTCTGGGGCTATAGAGAACACAACAACATCTTAGGGTTAATGGATGACCTGTGCAAGCCAGAGGAAATCAACCAGAAACTCCTCTGTGTGTGTGTGTTGGTGCGTGCGTGCGTGAGAGAGAGAGTGTGTGTGTGCGCGCGCGCGCGTACGTGCGTGTGTATGTGTGTGTGTGTGTTTGTGAGCGCGCTTGCGCGTAGTCACACGTCAAGGCCCAAAGGAGCAACAATGCATATTCTTGACAGTCCAGCCATCAGAAGACACTGCAGACACTGAATGCTTGGTTCTGTGAAAAACGAGAAACGTGGACACTGAGGTGTCCGGATTTGTCAGATCTTCACTTTCAAAGAACGGGCATTTTTTGTTGTGGTATCCGTGCAGTCTGTCTGACGACTGCCGTGAAGTGGCCTCCCCTTGTTGTCGGAAGAAGAGCACTGACGTTCCGGTACAACAGGTAAAATACCGGTGTTCACAACCCACCACACCAGGTGAAGTTAAAATCAGTGCCGACTCCACTTCCCCCAAATCCTTGGATGAGACTATAAACCGAGGTCCCATGTGCGGATACACGCAGAACATCTTGCGCGCACGTTAAAGCCCTTTTCCCCTTTTTGGAAGTAGGCCATTGTTGCCGGTGGGAAAGGATGACAAAATTTGCAAAACTGCATATGCATAAAGCACAGAGTGCTTATTCTTATCCTGGATATAAAGAACAAAACAAGTAATAAGAAGATGTGCCTCCCTCCACAGTCCCCTTTCCCTCCTCGTCAGCCCGTGAGAGTACAGCTGTCTGCAGCACGCGGCAGACGTGCAGCACAGCAACAGGGCAGACGTGCAGCACACAGGGCAGACGTGCAGCACACAGGGCAGACGTGCAGCACACAGGGCAGACGTGCAGCACACAGGGCAGACGTGCAGCACACAGGGCAGACGTGCAGCACACACGGCAGACGTGCAGCACACAGGGCGGGGTCTGGCGGTCAGGAGCCGGCAGGTCAATCTCTAAGGTCAGACGTCTGTGGGTCACCCCCCTCCCCCTTACCCCCTGTCTCCCCCCTCAGCCCCTGTTCCTGAAGGCAATGTCGTGAGGTGGATGAAGTGGCGGTGTGGGTCACTCACTCACTCACTCAGTCCCATGTCTCAAAGGACGTAGGGGGGACATGAGAGAAGACGCAACAGAGATCTTTTTCCATGCTTTACGATCCTGTGTGGCTTGTAGAAGGTGTTGCAGGGGTTGGGCGGTCAAATCTTTGATGTTGTCAACCCATTATTTCTTTTGACGGCCTCTTCTTCTCTTGCCTTCAACCGTTCCCTGCAAGATGTTTTTTGCTAAGGTGCTGTGTCTTGTGGTGTGACCAAACCACATCAGATTTCTCCTCTTTATGTTGGAGAGCAGAGGTTCTTGGGGGCCCACACGTTTTCACATAGTTGTTGGTCTTGTGTTCTTTGTATGATATTTTGAGGATTCTTCTGTGGCACTTGTTCTCGAATGCTTGGATTCTCCTCTCTAGCTCTGTTGATAGAGTCCATGATTCACAGCCATATAGGAGGATAGATATCACACAGGATTTGTAGAGGTGATAGTTGGTGCAGAAGCTGATGTTGTTGCTTCTGATGATCCTCTCGAGTCTGGCTAGAGCAGATGTTGCTGTTGCAATGCGAGCTTTCACTTCATTGTTTGATGTGCCATCTTTTGTTAGGATGGAGCCTAAGTATTTGAATTGGCTCACCTCTTCCAGTATTTCTCCATTCATCTTTATTTCCGTGCTGTCATTGCTTGCGCTGTTGACCATGATCTTTGATTTTTCTGTACTGACCTCCATGCCGTATGCGCTCGCTCGATCTGATAGACTATCTGTGAGGTTTTGCAGTTCTTGTTTGCTGCCGCCCATGAGGTCAATATCATCTGCAAATCTGAGGTTGCAAAGGGGTCTTCCACCAATGGAGATGGAAGTGTGGTGGTTTTGCAGTGTCTCTGTCATGATGTTTTCGAGGAAGAGGTTGAAGAGTACAGGTGAGAGAAGGCAGCCCTGACTGACCCCAACCGTGGTCTTGAAGAACTCGCCCATGTGATTGTTCATGAAAACTGCACTTCTTGCGTTCTCGTACAGTGCCTTGATGACTTTAATGAGGCAGTTGTCAATGTTGAAGTGCCTGAGTACTTGCCAGAGGCCGTCATGCCATATCCTGTGAAAGGCCTTTTTAAAGTCTATGAAATTGTGATACAAGTGTTTTGGTGTTGGATATGTTTCTCTGTCAGAATTCTCAGATTGAAAATTTGTTCCATTGTGCTGCGTTTTGGTCTAAAGCCGGCTTGTTCTTCTGCCAGGAGTTTTTCTGCTTGGTTTTTCAGTCTGTTGAGGACTACCCGCAGCATGATCTTGCTAGGATGGCTTATGAGACTGATGGTTCTGTAGTTCTGGCATTGCTTGAGGTTTCCTTTCATTGGTAGGGGTATTACAAGAGACTGTGTCCATTCTTCTGGCCATTGTTTGGTGTCGTGAATCTTCTGACAAAGTTCTGTGAATCGCCTTGTGTTTTCATTTCCCTCCATTTTTTATGAGTTCAGCTGGGATGTTATCGATTCCAGGGGACTTTCCCTTCTTCAATTGTTTAATAGCTGTGTCTACTTCACACCTTAGTATTGGTGGGTCTTTATCTTGGTGTTCAGGGGGTTTGTCAGAAACTATGTTGGTATCTGGGCGTAATGGGTAGTTATACAATCCCTCACAGTATTCCGTCCAGCGTTGGAGGATGGCATTGCTTTCCGTTAAAAGATTTCCTTCTTTGTCTTCTATAACAGAGGCTTTAGGCTGCGTGATTTTAGTTAGTGATTTCAGAGTGTCGTAAGCTGTTTTGCTGTTTCCCTTGGCCATTTCAACTTCGATGCTGTTGCATTGTTCTTCTATCCACGCTTCTTTGGCTTCTCTCATCTTTTTCCTCACTTCTCTGTGGCTATTCCTGTATTTGTTGTTGGCTTCTTGACTTGTGAACTTTTGTTTCTTAAGCTCTCTTCTTTTGTCGCAGAGGTCAAGAACCTCATTTGTCACCCAGGGTTGTTTCTTTGTTCTGCTTCTTCCTAATGTTTCTTCTGCTGCATTAGCACTTCTTTGATGTTGTTGGCTAGTGTGTCCAAATCATTGTCGATGGCTGTGAGTGCGGCGAACTTTCCTCCAATGTTGGCTTGGAAGATCTCAACCACTGTTGGGTCTTTGAGTTTTTCCAGATCAAATCTTATGAGTGGGTTTTTTTTTGGCTGTTGTTTTGCTTTCAGTTTCAGCTTGATGGTGGTAAGTACAAGGTCGTGGTCACTGCCAATGTCAGCTCCTGGGAATGTTCTTGTGTTTGCCTTGTTTATGCTGGATTTGAATCTTTGGGGTGACAGAATGTAGTCAATTTGATTGCGAATCAGACCATTTGGTGAGTGCCAAGTTGATGTTCTAGATGGCTTGTGAGGATGGAATGTGTTTGCCAGAGTTAGTTTGTGCTTCTTTGCGAATTCCAGCAACCGCTGTCCTCTTTCATTTGTTTCTCCTAGTCCAAAGCGTCCTGTGGTTCCTGCCCAGGTGTCATAGGCATCAGGTCCCACCTTAGCATTCCAGTCGCCTTCCACAATAAGAATGTCTTTTTTGGGCGTTTTGGAGATGACGTTTTCAAGTTGTTCATAGAATTCTTCTATCTGGTTATCATCGTAGTCAGATGTTGGAGCATACACTTGGATGATGGTGAGATTCTGCGGTTTTGCAGAAACTCTGATTGAGATGAGTCTGCTGGATACTGGTGAGCAGCTGATGATGCTTGACACAATCTCTTTCCTGACAATGAAGCCTACTCCGTGTTGATGCAGTTTCTCTTCTCCACTGTACCATATCTTGTGGCCGTCTTGCGTGGTTGTTTCTCCGAAGCCAGTCCATCTGACTTCCGCAAGCCCTAGGATGTCCCATTTATATCTTTTTAGTTCATGTGTGAGTTCCTGTACTCTTCCTGTTTGGTATAAGTCCTCACATTCCATGTTACGATGGTTACTCCTTTATTCGGAAGCTTTAGAGTTGGTTCTGCTCAGTAGCGCATTTGTCACTCCCACCCTGGAGCTTGCAGTGGGTAGCGCGGTCGTTGTTGATCCGGGCCTCGACCGATCCGGCATGTTTTTCTGTTTTGTTTTTCTCATCATGTCCTTGCAGTGGGCTTGAGGAAGCTTGGTGGCGCACATCTCCTCTCCAAGACTCCTACTGGTGAGTAAGAATGCACCAGCCCCTCACAACGTTTTGCCCGCCAGTAGAAGCGGTTACCGGGGTGTGGGTGGGTTAAGGACCCAGACCCAGAAGTGAGAGTTGAGTGCCAAGTGAGGACCAGTGCTCCCGTCCATCCCGAGGGATACTACTGCCAGGTTTACAAAGGTACCACCTCTCCTTAAGCACCCCATACACCCCGATGAGGTGGATGAAGTGGCGGTGTGGGTGGCGGGGGCCAAACCATGGAAGCTTGGGGGGGGGGGGGGGAGAATGTTCAGGTGAGATCAGAGAGAAGGGTGTAGTGAAGGAGGTGCTGACATGTTCAACAAGCTTAGTCACCCCCCCCCCCCCTACACACACACACATCTCTTCTCATCAAAGGAAGACGTGTCGGCTGCCTGCACGTGCAGTCTGCTGTCTGCTATCTGAAGAGGCCTCCAGGTGTGGTGATTAACCATGACTGAGGTCAGGTTTTCCTGGTAAACACCTTGTCTGAACACTGAACACTGTAGGAACAATGAACACTATGATGTGATAAACCACAATTGACGTGAAGTCACACAGGTAAACAGGCTGTCTGGACACTGAACACTGAACACTGGGGGGTTGATACCCTGTGTGAGGCGAGGTCATGCTGGTAAACTTCTTGTTTAAACAATGAACACTGAACAGCGTAGCTGGGTGAGCAGCTCTCTACAGCATAACCCTCTTTGTCTTCTTCATTCTGCTTTGTCCTCTTTACTTTAACCCCTTGCCTTCTTCATTCTGCTTTTACCTCTTTACTTTAACCCTCTTTGCCTTCTTCATTCTGCTTTGTCCTCTTTACTTTAACCCTCTTTGTCTTCTTCAATCTGGTTTGTCCTCTTTACTTTAACCCTCTTTGCCTTCTTCATTCTGCTTTGTCCTCTTTACTTTAACCCTCTTTGTCTTCTTCATTCTGCCTTGTCCTCTTTACTTTATCCCTCTTTGTCTTCTTCATTCTACTTTGACCTCTTTACTTTAGCCCTCTTTGTCTTCTTCATTCTGCTTTGACCTCTTTACTTTAACCCTCTTTGTCTTCTTCAATCTGGTTTGTCCTCTTTACTTTAACCCCTTTGCCTTCTTCATTCTGCTGCTTTGACCTCTTTACTTTAACCCCTTGCCTGTGTCTGTGAAGCCACGTGTTTTTACAACAGACTGGCCAGAGACAGCTGCACTGCTCAGCCTGGGCTCCTCCCTGACACTGAGTGTTCGAACGCATGCAGAACATCTTGCGCACACGTTATATCCTGTTCCGCTTTTCGGAAGAGTAGGACATTGTGTGCCGGGGGAAACAGAAGACAAAATGTACAAAACCGCATACACACGGGGACTAGATGTAAAAAAGCACATGAGTACTTATTCCATTATCCTCAATATAAAAAAAAAATAAATAAATAAAAAATAAGGCGTGAGTGTACAGCGTGGGCATGGCTGCTTCTTCAGGCAGATATCAGGAATCATACCTGGGTGCGTGCATATGTGCATACAGATGCACTCTTGTACCACACACACACACACACACACACACACACACACACACACACACACACACACACCACACACACACACACACACCACACACACCACACACACACCACACACACACACACACACACACACACACACACACACCACACACACACACTATATCTTGCAGAGACAAATCAAAGCGCTTGCACTCAACTCATTCTTACACAGTCATACAACCAGTAACGATTAATAGTTCAAAGTTCAATGTGCACGCACGCACGCACGCAAGCACACACACATACACAGGTCACACACCCTGACAGGGCGATAGAATCTCGGCTGTTGAAGGCAGGGAAAAGCTATGAGATGAAGCAGAAGAGGAAAATCTTAGGTTTGAAATAAATAATATGCCTAAAAGTGTCATAAGAAGGCTTTTGGCGAGGAGAGAGAGAGGGAGGTCATTCCAGATCGATGGACCAGAAACAGAGAAAGAGCGACGGCCGACTGTGGATTGGTTGAATCTAGGTACTCTTAAGCACAAGGTATCTGCAGCAGAGCGGAGAGAACGAGGAGTGTACAAGTGAAGAAATTCACAGAGGTAGGAGGGTGCTGTTTTGTGGAGACATTTGTAACGGAAGGTACTGATCTTGTAGTTTACTCTCTGTGGCACAGGTAGCCAGTGGAAAGATCGCAAGAGAGGGGTAATGTGCTCAGATTTTTTCTTTCTGAGGACTAGTCGAGCCGCAGAGTTTTGTATACGTTGAAGGGAGTGGATAGATGATGCTGGCAGACCAGCCAGAAGAGAATTACAATAGTCCAGACGTGAAAGAATGAGAGACATAATGAGTTTGGATGTTGCATCTGTGGACAGGTACTTTCGGATTGCACTAATACGCCGTGATTGATAGTAGCATGACTGACAGGTCTGGGTGATGGATTTTTGCATAGAGAGTATGTTGTCAATAACGACCGCTGGATACTTCACAGCAGTTGATGGGGGGACTGATGCATTGTCAAATTGTATTGAAGCTGATGTAATGGAAGAGAGTTTGTGTTTATAGTTGATGACTATATGGAAGTAAAAGAACTGGTGGTCAGATGATGCAAACTGACATGTTTTATTTTTTAGCATTGTATCAACTTGTCTTTTTCCGTCATTCCTTCTCTTTCATTTTTTCCCCAATTTATTTCTGTCTTGTCGTTGTGCTTTGCTTTTAAACGATTCGCTTGGTGTGAAAAAAGCGAATGCACTGCTTATATGATGTATCATCTGGGAATAACCATTTGACTTTGACTGTGACTGTGACATGCATGCCCCTTTTGTCATGGTACAGCTATGCTGACACTGACACTGTGGGCAGTCCAGTAGACCTGCATCAGATGTGCAATAGGCGTGTGAGCTGGCGACAAGTTTGTGCGTGCGTTGTTCTCTGTTTCTGCTTCTGTTTCTGCCCCTGTTTCTGCATCTGCATCAGTCTCTCTTTATCCCGCCCTCTATGCATGCCTGCCTGCCATCCTGCCATCCTGCCTGCCTGCCTGCCTGCCTGTCTGTCTGTTTTCCTTTGACTAGTGTAACAATCACGATTCGTTTTGTTTACATGTCTGTTTACATGTTTATTATTTTTTCCAAGGTAAGGATAAAAAATCGTTTTGTACTTATTCTACCATTCTCAGAAAATAAAATTTCTTTATTGTTATTGTTATCGGTATCTGTCTGTCTGTCTGTCTATCTGCCTGTCTGTCTCTCTGATTCTCTTTGTGTGTCTGTGTGTGTGTGTCTGTTTGTCTGTCTGTTTCTCACTCTGTCTCTCTGTCTGTCTGTCTGTCTGTCTCAAAAATCAAAGAACTGGCATCCCTGTACCTCTGTGGCGGACACAACATCATCTCAGGGTTCATCGGGACAAAGATCAAGTCAGGGAGGAACTCAACCAGAAACTTGACGGTTAAGGTTTTTAAAAAAAATAATTATATTTCATTCTTATTTCAAGGGTGATGGATGAGCACTCATGTACTTTTCTCAAAATTCTGTCCCCGTGTGCATGGGTTTAATAAGCTTTATCGTCGGTTCCCACTGGCATACAATGGCCTACTCTTCCAAAAGATGGAACAGGTTTTACGGGCTCTCGTTTATAGTCTCATACCAAAGAACTTTCGAAGGCACTGAGAAGGCTGTGATGAAACTGGAGGGAATCATGGAACGGCTGTCTTGGCTGTGATGAAACTTGAGGGGATCATGGAACGGGGTCTTGTTTAATGTACTTGAGGGGATCCATGGACGGCTGTCTTGGCCTGTGATGAAACTTGAGGGATCATGGAACGGTGTCTTGGCTGTGATGAAACTTGAGGGGTCATGGAACGGCTGTCTTGGCTGTGATGAAACTTGAGGGGATCATGGAACGGCTGTCTTGGCTGTGATGAAACTTGAGGGGATCATGGAACGGCTGTCTTGGCTGTGATGAAACTTGAGGGGATCATGGAACGGCTGTCTTGGCTGTGATGAAACTTGAGGGGATCATGGAACGGCTGTCTTGGCTTGATGAACTATGAGGGTCATGGCAACGGTGTCTTGGCTGTGGCTCCAGTCGTGGGTTGAAACTGGGCCCTCAGTCGTCAGCAGAAGCACGCATTGCTCTAACCCGAGACTACCCTCTGTGTGTGAGGGTGTGTGTGTGTGGTGTGTTGTGTGTTTGTGTGTGTGTGTGTGGTTGTGTCTGTGTGTGCAGGTAAACCATTTTTACCTCCATTTGCAAAGCAGGTCACGTGATGTTTGCTCCAAGAAGCAGTAAGAGTTTGCCCAAATGGCCAATTCAGATTGAAATGGTTGGGGCAAGAGACTGTGTTGTAATGGACGAGCACACTAGTCATGTCATCTTCCCCAATTACAACCTCGTTGCCCTCTGAGACTTCAGCTCAGAAACAGGGCATCCGGGAGGAAGGTTTTCCTCAACGTTGCTGACAGGGCAGAAAGCCTGAAGACGGAGTGCTCCATTGTCATCACCATCACTTTCAGGAGGTTTAGACACTCCAGTGTCCTGACATCCGTGCCGTCTGTCTGCCTGCCTGCGTGAAGTGGCCTCCTCTTGCTGTTAGGAAGAAGATCACTGACGTTCCTGCTCCACAGGTAAATGGTGTTTACATTTCCACCAGCACAACACGCCAGGTGAACAAGTGCCTGCCTCCTCATCCACCCTCCTCTCCCCTTGAGCATGCAGGAGAAGAACAGTTTCCCCAACGCTGTGTCCGCGAATAGCACAGGAGGAACGTAGCAGGGTGGCGCCTTTCTAGTCTGTGGTTTAAATCTCACTTTAGTTTGATTCTTCCAACCCTTCCCTTCTTCAACTAAATCTTAAGGGTGGTCTGGGTACTTGTCTTCTGGATCAGACGACAAACCGGAATTCCAAGTTCAGCACTCATTCAGCCAACACACACACAGTAAGACGAGGAAGCTGTTTCTGCAAAGAATCACAGGTCAACATTAAAAGTCTACAGAAAACTCCCCCAACAACAAACAGACAGGAAGCTGTTTCTGCAAAGTATCACAGGTAAACAAACAAACAAATGAACAAACAGAAATGCACATGCAAAAGAGAACACTATTAGTAAAGCTCTGTAGAATAACAACACGCTTTCTATGTTGACCAGCCTGAATGATAAAAAGGAGAGTGTTGAGACCAAAAAGATTGCATACATAGTGTTAGAATGCAAGAAGAGAAAGTACAATTGGGCGACATAAAACAAGAAGGCTCCATAGGATGATGCACAAGGCAACACAAGAAGCATTAGATGCACGTTACGAAAACAGCTCAACGATGCAAGACAACATGACACGATATAATACGTCATGTAGAACCAGACTAAAACGTGGGGTATACAGCTGCAATACAGAACAGGACTGTAATTATACTACACTGATGCACTACCTGACACATGCATGGCATACAGAGCAGAACTGTAATTATACTACACTGATGCACTACCTGATACATGCATGGCATACAGAGCAGAACTGTAATTATACTACACTGATGCACTACCTGATACATGCATGGCATACAGAGCAGAACTGTAATTATACTACACTGATGCACTACCTGATACATGCATGGCATACAGAGCAGAACTGTAATTATACTACACTGATGCACTACCTGATACATGCATGGCATACAGAGCAGAACTGTAATTATACTACACTGATGCACTATCTGACACATGCATGGCATACAGAGCAGAGCTGTAATTATACTACACTGATGCACTATCTGACACATGCATGGCATACAGAGCAGAGCTGTAATTATACTACACTGATGCACTATCTGACACATGCATGGCATACAGAGCAGAGCTGTAATTATACTACACTGATGCACTATCTGACACATGCATGGCATACAGAGCAGAGCTGTAATTATACTACATGATGCACTATCTGACACATGCATGGCATAACAGAGCAGACTGTAATTATACTACACTGATGCACTATCTGACACATGCATGGCATACAGAGCAGAACTGTAATTATACTACACTGATGCACTATCTGACACATGCATGCAATACAGAGCAGAACTGTAATTATACTACAATGATGCACTATCTGACACATTCTTGCAGTACAGGGCAGTTATAATTATACTACACTGATGCAACAGAGCAGAGGAACTATGATTATACTACACTGATGCAGCAGGACCCCAACACTACCCACACTGCTGCCAAAGTGACTGCAGCACCCTGAGGAAGCAGCCTGCAGGACAAGCACGGTCTGTCTGAGCATCTGTCACTGGCCTGCACACAGCAAAGAGAGGGCACAGTGAATTCTTTGATCCTGAACAGACATTAGCTATCTGTTTACTGACAATTACCATCACCGCCACCATTTCTATCCTCCTCCACCTCCTCCCCCTCCCCTCCTCCTCCTCCTCCTCATCACCATCACCATCATCATCATCATCATCATCATCATCATCATCATCATCATCATCATCATCATCATCATCATCATCATCATCATCATCATCATCATCATCAACGTCGTTGTCGTCGTCATAGTTATCGTCAGTCTGGTCATCCTGTCTGTTGTGATGTCATCACAGAGGCGTAGCTGACATGACATTGTTCTGTGTTGGGGAAACCCTGTCTGGAAACATTAATTTCTGATCAGCTGCAGCAGTCAGTGTGCAGCACTGCTGTGAGGAGGCATCAGATCACGTGTCCCTCTGGTCTTGTTGCAGGCTTCTCCAGTGCAGTGTATATCAACATTCAGCATGACGCACTGCAGTCCACTTCTGAATGACGTAATCTGTTGAGAGCGTACCCTGCGACGTCACACGAGAACGTGTTGAGCAGAATGAGCCATGACGTGACAAGTTCGCCAACCGTTGTGGAGTTTTTGGAGAGCTAATTTTGTCCGCCCGGGCGTTGGGGGTTGGGGGGGGTTTTCAAAAATCGCCTGTGGGCCACTTGTGAATGGCGTTTTTTAAGCCATGGACGCCCCGGGAAATTTTTTTAAAAATT
>CM054134.1:128195152-128237968 GCA_028751875.1 Rapana venosa
CACTGAATGTTGGTTTGTGAAAAACGAGAAACGTGGACACTGAGGTGTCCGGATTTGTCAGATCTTCACTTTCAAAGAACGGGCATTTTTTGTTGTGGTATCCGTGCAGTCTGTCTGACGACTGCCGTGAAGTGGCCTCCCCTTGTTGTCGGAAGAAGAGCACTGACGTTCCGGTACAACAGGTAAAATACCGGTGTTCACAACCACACCACACACCAGGTGAAGTTAACATCAGTGCCGACTCCACTTCCCCCAAATCCTTCGGATGAGACTATAAACCGAGGTCCCATGTGCGGATACACGCAGAACATCTTGCGCGCACGTTAAAGCCCGTTCCGCTTTTCGGAAGAGTAGGCCATTGTGTGCCGGTGGGAACGGATGACAAAATTTGCAAAACTGCATATGCATAAAAGCACATGAGTCCTTATTCCATTATCCTGGATATAAAGAACAAAACAAGTAATAAGAAGATGTGCCTCCCTCCACAGTCCCCTTTCCCTCCTCGTCAGCCCGTGAGAGTACAGCTGTCTGCAGCACGCGGCAGACGTGCAGCACAGCAACAGGGCAGACGTGCAGCACACAGGGCAGACGTGCAGCACACAGGGCAGACGTGCAGCACACAGGGCAGACGTGCAGCACACAGGGCAGACGTGCAGCACACAGGGCAGACTGCAGCACACACGGGCAGACGTGCAGCACACACGGCAGAGTGCAGCACACAGGGCAGACGTGCAGCACACACGGCAGACGTGCAGCACACAGGGCGGGGTCTGGCGGTCAGGAGCCGGCAGGTCAATCTCTAAGGTCACACGTCTGTGGGTCACCCCCCTCCCCCTTACCCCCTGTCTCCCCCCTCAGCCCCTGTTCCTGAAGGCAATGTCATGAGGTGGGTGAAGTGGCGGTGTGGGTCACTCACTCACTCAGTCCCATGTCTCAAAGGACGTAGGGGGGACATGAGAGAAGACGCAACAGAGATCTTTTTCCATGCTTTACGATCCTGTGTGGCTTGTAGAAGGTGTTGCAGGGGTTGGGCGGTCCAGTCTTTGATGTTGTCAACCCATGATTTCTTTTGACGGCCTCTTCTTCTCTTGCCTTCAACCGTTCCCTGCAAGATGTTTTTTGCTAAGGTGCTGTGTCTTGTGGTGTGACCAAACCACATCAGATTTCTCCTCTTTATGTTGGAGAGCAGAGGTTCTTGGGGGCCCACACGCTTTCACATAGTTGTTGGTCTTGTGTTCTTTGTATGATATTTTGAGGATTCTTCTGTGGCACTTGTTCTCGAATGCTTGGATTCTCCTCTCTAGCTCTGTTGATAGAGTCCATGATTCACAGCCATATAGGAGGATAGATATCACACAGGATTTGTAGAGGTGATAGTTGGTGCAGAAGCTGATGTTGTTGCTTCTGATGATCCTCTCGAGTCTGGCTAGAGCAGATGTTGCTGTTGCAATGCGAGCTTTCACTTCATTGTTTGATGTGCCATCTTTTGTTAGGATGAGCCTAAGTATTTGAATTGGCTCACTTCTTCCAGTATTTCTCCATTCATCTTTATTTCCGTGCTGTCATTGCTTGCGCGGGTTGACCATGATCTTTGATTTTTCTGTACTGACCTCCATGCCGTATGCGCTCGCTCGTCTGATAGACTATCTGTGAGGTTTTGCAGTTCTTGTTTGCTGCCGCCCATGAGGTCAATATCATCTGCAAATCTGAGGTTGCAAAGGGGTCTTCCACCAATGGAGATGGAAGTGTGGTGGTTTTGCAGTGTCTCTGTCATGATGTTTTCGAGGAAGAGGTTGAAGAGTACAGGTGAGAGAAGGCAGCCCTGACTGACCCCAACCGTGGTCTTGAAGAACTCGCCCATGTGATTGTTCATGAAAACTGCACTTCTTGCGTTCTCGTACAGTGCCTTGATGACTTTAATGAGGCAGTTGTCAATGTTGAAGTGCCTGAGTACTTGCCAGAGGCCGTCATGCCATATCCTGTGAAAGGCCTTTTGAAGTCTATGAAATTGTGATACAAGTCTTTTGGTGTTGGAGATGGAGATTGAAAATTTGTTCCATTGTGCTGCGTTTTGGTCTAAAGCCGGCTTGTTCTTCTGCCAGGAGTTTTTCTGCTTGGTTTTTCAGTCTGTTGAGGACTACCCGCAGCATGATCTTGCTAGGATGGCTTATGAGACTGATGGTTCTGTAGTTCTGGCATTGCTTGAGGTTTCCTTTCATTGGTAGGGGTATTACAAGAGACTGTGTCCATTCTTCTGGCCATTGTTTTGTGTCGTGAATCTTCTGACAAAGTTCTGTGAATCGCCTTGCTGTTTCATTCCCTCCATTTTTTATGAGTTCAGCTGGGATGTTATCGATTCCAGGGGACTTTCCCTTCTTCAATTGTTTAATAGCTGTGTCTACTTCACACCTTAGTATTGGTGGGTCTTTATCTTGGTGTTCAGGGGGTTTGTCAGAAACTATGTTGGTATCTGGGCGTAATGGGTAGTTATAAAATCCCTCACAGTATTCCGTCCAGCGTTGGAGGATGGCATTGCTTTCCGTTAAAAGATTTCCTTCTTTGTCTTCTATAACAGAGGCTTTAGGCTGCGTGATTTTAGTTAGTGATTTCAGAGTGTCGTAAGCTGTTTTGCTGTTTCCCTTGGCCATTTCAACTTCGATGCTGTGGCATTGTTCTTCTATCCACGCTTCTTTGGCTTCTCTCATCTTTTTCCTCACTTCTCTGTGGCTATTCCTGTATTTGTTGTTGGCTTCTTGACTTGGTGAACTTTTGTTTCTTAAGCTCTCTTCTTTTGTCGCAGAGGTCAAGGAACACTCATTTGTCACCAGGGTTGTATTCTTTGTTCTGCTTCTTCCTAATGTTTCTTCTGCTGCATTAGCACTTCTTTGATGTATGTTGGCTAGTGTGTCCAAATCATTGTCGATGGCTGTGATTGCGGCGAACTTTCCTCCATGTTGGCTAGGGAAGATCCATCAACCACTGTTGGGTCTTTGAGTTTTTCCAGATCAAATCTTATGAGTGGGTTTTTTGGCTGTTGTTTGCTTTCAGTTTCAGCTTGATGGTGGGAGTACAAGGTCGTGGTCACTGCCAATGTCAGCTCCTGGGAATGTTCTTGTGTTTGCCTTGTTTATGCTGGATTTGAATCTTTGGGGTGACAGAATGTAGTCAATTTGATTGTGAATCAGACCATTTGGTGAGTGCCAAGTTGATGTTCTAGATGGCTTGTGAGGATGGAGTGTGTTTGCCAGAGTTAGTTTGTGCTTCTTTGCGAATTCCAGCAGCCGCTGTCCTCTTTCATTTGTTTCTCCTAGTCCAAAGCGTCCTGTGGTTCCTGCCCAGGTGTCATAGGCATCAGGTCCCACCTTAGCATTCCAGTCGCCTTCCACAATAAGAATGTCTTTTTTGGGCGTTTTGGAGATGACGTTTTCAAGTTGTTCATAGAATTCTTCTATCTGATTAATCGTAGTCAGATGTTGGAGCATACACTTGGATGATGGTGAGATTCTGCGGTTTTGCAGAAAACTCTGATTGAGATGAGTCTGCTGGATACTGTGAGCAGCTGATGATGCTTGACACAATCTCTTCCTGACAATGAAGCCTACTCCGTGTTGATGCAGTTTCTCTTCTCCACTGTACCATATCTTGTGGCCGTCTTGCGTGGTTGTTTCTCCGAAGCCAGTCCATCTGACTTCCGCAAGCCCTAGGATGTCCAATTTATATCTTTTTAGTTCATGTGTGAGTTCCTGTACTCTTTCCTGTTTGGTATAGAGTCCTCACATTCCATGTTACGATGGTTACTCCTTTATTCGGAAGCTTTAGAGTTGGTTCTGCTCCAGTAGCGCATTTGTCACTCCCACCCTGGAGGCTTGCAGTGGGTAGCGCGGTCGTTGTTGATCCGGGCCTCGACCGATCCGGCATGTTTTTCTGTTTTGTTTTTTCTCATCATGTCCTTGCAGTGGGCTTGAGGAAGCTTGGGGGCGCCCATCTCTCTCCCCAAAACTCCTACTGGTGAGTAAGAATGCACCAGCCCCTCACAACGTTTTTGCCCGCCAGTAGAAGCGGTTACCGGGGTGTGGGTGGGTTAAGGACCCAGACCCAAAGTGAGAGTTGAGTGCCAAGTGAGGACCAGTGCTCCCGTCCATCCGAGGGATGCTACTGCCAGGTTTACAAAGGTACCACCTCTCCTTAAGCACCCCATACACCCCGATGAGGTGGATGAAGTGGCGGTGTGGGTGGCGGGGGCCAAACATGGAAGCTGGGGGGGGGGGGGGTGGAGAATGTTCAGGTGAGATCAGAGAGAAGGGTGTAGTGAAGGAGGTGCTGACATGTTCAACAAGCTTATCCACCCCCCCCCCCCCCCCCCACACACACACTCTTCTCATCAAAGGAAGACGTGTCGGCTGCCTGCACGTGCAGTCTGCTGTCTGCTGTCTGAAGAGGCTCCAGGTGTGGTGATTAACCATGGCTGAGGTCAGGTTTTCCTGGTAAACACTTGTCTGAACACTGAACACTGTATGAACAATGAACACTATGATGTGATAAACCACAATTGGCGTGAAGTCACACAGGTAAACAGGCTGTCTGGACACTGAACACTGAACACTGGGGGGTTGATACCCTGTGTGAGGCGAGGTCATGCTTGTAAACTTCTTGTTTAAACAATGAACACTGAACAGCGTAGCTGGGTGAGCAGCTCTCTACAGCATAACCCTCTTTGTCTTCTTCATTGTCCTTTGTCCTTTTTATCTTAACCTCCTTTGTCTTCTTCATTCTGCTTTGTCCTCTTTACTTTAACCCTCTTTGTCTTCTTCATTCTGCTTTGTCCTCTTTACTTTAACCCCCTTTGTCTTCTTCAATCTGGTTTGTCCTCTTTACTTTAACCCTCTTTGTCTTCTTCATTCTGCTTTGTCCTCTTTACTTTAACCCTCTTTGTCTTCTTCATTCTGCTTTGTCCTCTTTACTTTAACCCTCTTTGTCTTCTTCAATCTGGTTTGTCCTCTTTACTTTAACCCTCTTTGTCTTCTTCATTCTGCTTTGTCCTCTTTACTTTAACCCCTTTGTCTTCTTCAATCTGGTTTGTCCTCTTTACTTTAACCCTCTTTGCCTTCTTCATTCTGCGTTGTCCTCTACTTTAACCCTCTTTGTTTTCTTCATTCTGCTTTGTCCTCTTTACTTTAACCCTCTTTGCCTTCTTCACTCTGCTTTGTCCTCTTTACTTTAACCCCTTTTCCCCTGTCTGTGAGGCCACGTGGTTTTACAGCAGACTCTGGCCAGAGACAGCTGCACTGCTCAGCCTGGCTCCTCCCTGACACTGAGTGTTCGAACGCATGCAGAACATCTTGCGCACACGTTATATCCTGTTCCGCTTTTCGGAAGAGTAGGACATTGTGTGCCGGTGGAAACAGAAGACAAAATTTACAAAAACGCATACACACGGGGACTGGATGTAAAAAGCACATGAGTACTTATTCCATTATCCTCGATATAAAAAAATAAAAAAAATAAAAAATAAGGCGTGAGTGTACAGAGTGGGCATGGCTGCTTCTTCTGGTAGATATCAGGAATCATACCTGGGTGCGTGCATATGTGCATACAGATGCACTCTTGTACACAACACACACACACACACACACACACACACACACACACACACACACACACACACACACACACACACACACACACACACACACACACACAACACACACACACACACACACACACACACATGCGGGGGCGCGCGCCATAATGGCCATAATGGAAGGACAAACATGATGGCTTGGTGTCAAAAAGGAAACAGGAGAGCAGGTGTGCTGCTTTTTCATGTGAATATGTACGTGTGGAGGGCAAGGACAGGGGCGTCATTGTTAATACTGCTGTCATTGTTAATGGCTATGTATGCTCAGTATGTATGTATGTATGTGTGTGTGTGTGTATGTATTGATATGTATCTATATAATAATAATAATATAATAATTATAAAAATGGAATTTATATAGCGCTATATCTTGCAGAGACAAATCAAAGCGCTTGCACTCAACTCATTCTTACACAGTCATACAACCAGTAACGATTAATAGTTCAAAGTTCAATGTGCACGCACGCACGCACGCACGCAAGCACACACACACATACACAGGTCACACACCCTGACAGGGCGATAGAATCTCGGCTGTTGAAGGCAGGGAAAAGCTATGAGATGAAGCAGAAGAGGAAAATCTTAGGTTTGAAATAAATATGCCTAAAAGTGTCATAAGTAGGCTTTTGGCGAAGAGAGAGAGAGGGAGGTCATTCCAGATCGATGGACCAGAAACAGAGAAAGAGCGACGGCCGACTGTGGATTGGTTGAATCTAGGTACTCTTAAGCACAAGGTATCTGCAGCAGAGCGGAGAGAACGAGGAGTGTACAAGTGAAGAAATTCACAGAGGTAGGAGGGTGCTGTTTTGTGGAGACATTTGTAACAGAGGGTACTGATCTTGTAGTTTTCTCTCTGTGGCACAGGCAGCCAGTGGAGAGATCGCAAGAGAGGGGTAATGTGCTCAGATTTTGTCTTTCTGAGGACTAGTCGAGCTGCAGAGTTTTGTATACATTGAAGGGAGTGGATAGATGATGCTGGCAGACCAACCAAAAGAGAATTGCAAAAGTCCAGACATGAAAGAATGAGAGACATAATGAGTTTGGAAGTTGCATCTGTGGACAGGTACTTTCGGATTGCACTAATACGCCGTGATTGATAGTAGCACGACTGGCAGGTCTGGGTGATGAATTTTTGCATAGAGAGTGTGTTGTCCATAATGACCTCTGGATACTTCACAGCAGTGGATGGAGGGACTGATGCATTGTCAAATTGTACTGAAGCTGATGTAATGGAAGAGAGTTTGTGTTTATAGTTGATGACTATATGGAAGTAAAAGAACTGGTGGTCAGATGATGCAACCTGACATGTTTTATTTTTTAGCATTGTATCAACTTGTCTTTTTCCGTCATTCCTTCTGTTTCATTTTCCCCCAATTTATTTCTGTCTTGTCGTTGTGCTTTGCTTTTAAACGATTCGCTATGGTGTGAAAAAAAGCGAATGCACTGCTTATGTGATGTATCATCTGGGAATATACCATTTGACTTTGACTGTGACTGTGACATGCATGCCCCTTTTGTCATGGTACAGCTATGCTGACACTGACACTGTAGGCAGTCCAGTAGACCTGCATCAGATGTGCAATAGGCGTGTGAGCTGGCGACAAGTTTGTGCGTGCGTTGTTCTCTGTTTCTGCTTCTGTTTCTGCCCCTGTTTCTGCATCTCCATCAGTCTCTCTTTATCCCGCCCTCTATGCATGCTGCCTGCCTGCCTGTCTGTTTGCCTGCCTGCCTGCCTGTGTCTGCCTGCCTGCCTGCCTGCCTGCCTGTCTGTCTGTCTGTTTTCCTTTGACTAGTGTAACAATCACGATTCGTTTTGTTTACATGTCTGTTTACATGTTTATTATTTTTCCAAGGTAAGGATAAAAAATCGTTTTGTACTTATTCTTTCATCCTCAGAAAATAAAATTTCTTTATTGTTATTGTTATCGGTATCTGTCTGTCTGTCTGTCTGTCCATCTGCCTGTCTGTCTCTCTGATTCTCTTTGTGTGTCTTTGTGTGTGTGTTTGTTTGTCTGTATGTCTTTCTGTCTCTCTCTATCTCAAAAATCAAAGAACTGGCATCCCTGTACCTCTGTGGGGCTATTGGGGACACAACACCATCTCAGGGTTCATCGGGACAAAGATCAAGTCAGGGAGGACTCAACCAGAAACTTGACGGTTAAGGTTTCATTTTTTAATAATTATTTGTCATTCTTATTTCAAGGGTGATGGATGAGCACTCATGTACTTTTCTCAAAATTCTGTCCCCGTGTGCATGGGTTTAATAAGCTTTATCGTCGGTTCCCACTGGCATACAATGGCCTACTCTTCCAAAAGATGGAACAGGTTTTACGGGCTCTCGTTTATAGTCTCATACCAAAGGACTTTCGAAGGCACTGAGAAGGCTGTGATGAAACTTGAGGGAATCATGGAACGGCTGTCTTGGCTGTGATGAAACTTGAGGGAATCATGTAACGGCTGTCTTGGCTGTGATGAAACTTGAGGGAATCATGTAACGGCTGTCTTGGTGGTGGCTCCAGTCTGGGCTTGAACCTGGGCCCTCAGGTCGTCAGCAGAACACGCATTGCTCTAAACCACGTGACTATCCTGTGTGTGTGTGTGTGTGTGTGTGTGTTTGTGTGTGTGTGTGTTTGTGTGTGTGTGTATGTGTTGTGCAAGGTAAAACCAATTTTACCTCCATTTGCAAAGCAGTGTCACGTGATGGTTGCTCCAAGAGCAGTAAGACTTTGCAAAGTGGCCAACTTCAGATTGAAATTGGTTGGGGCAAGGAGAGCGTGTTTGTAATGACGATCACACTAGTCATGTCATCATCACAAGTATCCCTCTTCCCTCTGAGACTTCAGGCGTCAGGAACAGGGCACCGGGAAGGAAGGCTTTCTCAGCGTGCTGCCAGACAGACAAGCCTGAAGACGGAGTGCTCCCATTTGTCATCTTCACTTTCAAAGGTTAGACACTCCAGTGTCCTGACATCCGTGCCGTCTGTCTGCCTGCCTGCGTGAAGTGGCCTCCTCTTGCTGTTAGGAAGAAGATCACTGACGTTCCTGCTCCACAGGTAAATGGTGTTTACATCTACACCAACACAACACGCCAGGTGAACAAGTGCTGCCTCCTCATCCACCCTCCTCTTCCTTGAGCATGCAGGAGAAGAGCAGTTTCCCCAACGCTGTGTCCGCCAATATCACAGGAGGAACGTAGCAGGGTGGCGCCTTTCTAGTCTGTGGTTTTAAATCTCACTTTAGTTTGATTCTTCCAACCCTTCCCTTCTTCAACTAAATCTTAATGGTGGTCTGGGTACTTGTCTCTGGATCAGACGACAAACCGGAATTCCACGTTCAGCACTCATTCAGCCAACACACACACACACAGTAAAGACGGAGGAAGCTGTTTCTCAACATTAAAAGTCTACAGAAAACTCCCCCAACAACAAACAAACAGGAAGCTGTTTCTGCAAAGTATCACAGGTAAACAAACAAACAAATGAACAAACAGAAATGCACATGCAAAAGAGAACACTATTAGTAAAGCTCTGTAGGATAACAACACGCTTTCTATGTTGATCAGCCTGAATGATAAAAAGGAGAGTGTTGAGACAAAAAGATTGCATGCATAGTGTTAGAATGCAAGAAGAGAACACAGTACAATTGTGCAGCATAAAACAAGAAGGCTCCATAGGATGATGCACAAGGCAACACAAGAAGCATTAGATGCACGTTACGAAAACAGCACATGATGCAAGACAACATGACCACGATATAATACGTCATCTAGAACCAGACCAAAACGTGGGGTATACAGCTGCAATACAGAGCAGAGCTGTAATTATACTACACTGATGCACTATCTGACACATGCATGGAATACAGAACAGAATGACACATGCATGCAATACAGGGCAGAACTGTAATTATACTACACTGATGCAATATCTGACACATGCATGGAATACAGAGCAGAACTGTAATAATACTACACTGATGCAGTATCTGACACATGCATGGAATACAGAGCAGAACTGTAATTATACTACACTGATGCAGTATCTGACACATGCATGGAATACAGAGCAGAGCTGTAATTATACTACACTGATGCAATATCTGACACATGCATGGAATACAGAGCAGAACTGTAATAATACTACACTGATGCACTATCTGACACTTGCATAGAATACAGAGCAGAACTGTAATTATACTACACTGATGCACTATCTGACACATGCATGGATACAGAGCAGAACTGTAATAATACTACACTGATGCAATATCTGACACATGCATGGAATACAGAGCAGAGCTGTAATTATACTACACTGATGAACTATCTGACACATGCATGGCATACAGAGCAGAACTGTAATTATACTACACTGATGCACTATCTGACAATGCATGGAATACAGAGCAGAAGGAACTGTAATTATACTACACTGATGCACTATCTGACACATGCATGGAATACAGAGCAGAGCTGTAATTATACTACACTGATGCACTATCTGACACATGCATGGGAATACAGAGCAGAGGAACTGTAATAATACTACACTGATGCACTATCTGACACATGCATGGAATACAGAGCAGAGGAACTGTAATTATACTACACTGATGCACTATCTGACACATGCATGGAATACAGAGCAGAGGAACTGTAATAATACTACACTGATGCACTATCTGACACATGCATGGAATACAGAGCAGAGCTGTAATTATACTACACTGATGCACTATCTGACACATGCATGGAATACAGAGCAGAACTGTAATAATACTACACTGATGCAATATCTGACACATGCATTGGAATACAGAGCAGAACTGTAATTATACTACACTGATGCACTATCTGACACATGCCTGGAATACAGAGCAGAGCTGTAATTATACTACACTGATGCACTATCTGACACATGCATGGAATACAGAGCAGAGCTGTAAATTATACTACACTGATGCACTATCTGACACATGCATGGAATACAGAGCAGAGAAATTATAATTATACTACACGACGCAGCAGGACCCCAACATTACCCACACTGCTGCAAAGTGACTGCAGCACCCTGAGGAAGCAGCCTGCAGGACAAGCACGGCACTTCTGGAAGCAACAGTCTGTCTGAGCATCTGTCACTTGGCCTGCACACAGCAAAGAGAGGGCACAGAGAATCTTTGATCCTGAACAGACATTAGCTATCTGTTTACTGACAATTACCATCACCGCCACCATTTCTATTCTCCTCCACCTCCTCCTCCCCCCCCATCCTCCTCCTCCTTCCTCCTCCTCCTCCTCCTCCCTCCTCCTCCTCCTCCTCATCATCATCATCATCATCATCATCATCGTCGTCGTCGTCGTCGTCGTCATAGTTATCGTCAGTCTGGTCATCCTGTCTGTTGTGATGTCATCACAGAGGCGTAGCTGACATGACATTGTTCTGTGTTGGGGAAACCATGTCTGGAAACATTAATTTCTGATCAGCTGCAGCAGTCAGTGTGCAGCACTGCTGTGAGGAGGCATCAGATCACGTGTCCGCCTGGTCTTGTTGCAGGCTCCTCCAGTGCACGTGATATCAACATCAGCATGACGACACTGCAGTCCACCTTGTGAATGACGTTATCTGTTGAGAGCGTACCCTGCGACGTCACACGAGAACGTGTTGAGCAGAATGAGCAGATGACGTGACAAGTTCGCCAACACGTTGAGTGGACGGTTGAACAGATGACTCATGAGGGGTTTCACGTCATCCGGGGCAGTAAAAGGTAGCTGGTGGGATACCACACCCTCCCGCTGTGGCCATTTTGTGAAGGGGGCTTTTCTTATCAGCCTGAGTGTGACACGGAATTGATAATTGTCGTCTGCTACAGGTAGATTGACTTTATGTATGTTGTTGTAGTATGTTTATATGTATGTATTATGTATGATGTATATATGTATGTTGAAATGTATGTATGTATGTATGTATGTTTGTTTGTATGTACGTTTGTTTTTATTGTTTTTTTTTGCCCCTTTTTCTGTGAGTTCCCGTCCTACGTTCCCACCCCGCTCATTCCACTCTCCCCCCACAGCCAAAACCCAATTTGTTTTTCTCATCCTCAAGGTCGGAGGTCCACAGAAAACCCATCACCATAAAGGACCGCTATGGGGGCCACCAACCAGAGGGGCCTGCACTGCTGCTGGGTTCACTTTGGTGGTTTTCAGTGTGCCTTGTTCGGAACTAACATACCCAGGACCACCACCTACTAAGCCCCCTACCTAAAAACAGTTATTAGCTCAGTCGCGGAGCCAGACTGAGTGAGTTGCCACCCTGAAGGTGGCAACCACCACAACGTCCCCAACGACCGTTCCCCGCGAACCTCAACCCCAAAGGGCTTTTGACACAAACTCACCACAGGCACAGAATGTATGGGAAAATGAATCTGAGGTCACCATGAGACCAGAGCAAACTGGGACACCGAATAAGAGGCAATTTTTTAAATTGCAAGATGATCAACAATGAGGATGACATAATGATGATGCTATGGAAGTGCATATGCTTTGAGACTACTTGAGGGTTGTACTCTACGTTTACTATCATAATATACCCCGGCGTCAACCGGGCCCGAGAGATACAGACACCTGCAGTGTTGGTCAGGTAATTTGAGCAACACTCTCAAATTTCGCATCCGTTAAGTGGATAAAAAGTTTCGACTGTGTGGTCCAGTCTTCCCCACTGAGCCCACAGAAACACCCACTCTGGGTAGGACCCGGGCCCGGAGTCCGAAAAACCCCTATGACTCTCATGGGAATCGAACCCGCGACCTTCAGCCCGTAACCCAAGGCGCTAACCACGGCGCCATGGGGGTTTTGGGTTGTTATGTGTGTAGTCTGTAGACTGTCTTTCTCTCTCAGCTTTATCCTTTCAGCATTTATAAGAGCCGTTTTCCGTTGCTGCTGTTGATATCATCATGTACTGTTTTTGTGTGTTCTTACATTCTTCCCCAGCTCAGTGGTCGGAGCACTCGCTTTCCCCCAGCCAAGTTAAGCAGCGTTCGAGCGTTGGGTTACCAGTTGGATGGGTGACCGTTTGCGCGCCTTGGCTCAGTACAGTTCCTCAGTTCCCCCAGCTGTAAATGGGTACCTGCCCTCTTTAGGGTCGGGGAAAGGGTTTAAAGCAGCGAGGGAGAGGAGATGGGCGCCGCCCTAAATATGCTGGCCTAGAGAAGTGAGGTCTCTGACGCTCGCTCCCTACGACCTTATAGGTTATGGGATTCCTTTACTTTTTTTTTACATTCTTCCCCACCCCCCTCCCTATATTTCTCTTTTCTCTTCTCTCTCTCTCTCTTCTCTCTCTCTCTCTCTCCTTTTCTCTCTCTCTCTCGCTCTCTCTTCTCTCTCTCTCTCTCTCTCTCTCTCTCTCTCTCTCTCTCTCTCTCTCTCTCTCCTTTCTCTCTTCGGCTCGGCAGTGAACAAGAGAATATTCCATCACGCTGTAAAGCGTGGTTTTGCAAGATCTACAGATATCTAAATCCCATTCATTATGACCACCTCCAGTGTGATTGCATACCTTTACTGTACTAGAGAGGGAGAGGGAGCGAGAGAGTGAGGGAGAGAGAAGGGGAGAGAGAGAGGGAGAGAAAGGGAGAGAAGGGAGAGAGAGAGGGGGAGAGAGAGAGTGAGAAAGTGAGAGAGGGGAGAGAGAGAGAGAGCGAGAAAGAGAGAGGGAAAAGGGAGAGGGGGGGGAGGGGGAAAAGAGGAGAGGGAGAGAGAGAGAGGGAGAGAGAGAGGAGGAGGTAGGAGAAAAAGAGAGAAAAGAGAGAGAGAGAGAGGGGAGGGGGGTGGAAAGAGAGGGAGAGGATCTTTTCAGTCTGAAGAGCGAATAAACACGCGGGCACAACGATCTGTCCATTGGTCTACAAGGAGCTCCCCCCCCCCAAGAGGAAGTAGCACAGCGAATGAGGAAAGCAGGGGACAGAGAGGTCTTTCCGAACCCTGCCCCTGATTTCCATACCACTGCACTGACACAAACGCCACCACAAAGTTGCCCTGAGCACAATCCCGGCAAATATCAACAGGTTGACAATACAACTATGTCGGGCAATATCAACAGTGTTTGACATTTCAACAGTTGTCGACAATAAACAATGTCTGACAATATCAACAATTGTCTGACATATCAACAATGTCTGCAATTCAACATGTCTGACAATTCAACAAGTCTGACAATACAACAGTGTCGACATTTTTAACAAGTGTGACACTTTCAACATTGTCTGACAATATCAACAATGTCTGACAATATCAACAATATGTGACAATATCAACAATGTCTGACAATATCAACAGTGTCTGACAATATCAACAATGTCTGACACTATCAACAATGTCTGACAATATCAACAATGTCTGACAATATCAACAATATGTGAAAATAACAATGTCTGACAATATCAACAATATGTGATATTATCAACGATGTCTGACAATATCAACAGTGTCTGACAATATCAACAATGTCTGACAATATGAACAATGTGTGAAAGTATTAACAGTATCTGACAATATTTTAGCAATGTAAGCAATGCCTGACAATATCAACAAAGCCTGGGTCAGTTCTTAACCAATCTCATTAACCATCAGACCACCGCCACACAGACAGAACAAACGAGAGAGAGAGAGAGAGTAGAGAGAGAGAGAGAGAGAGGGGAGAGAGTGAGAGAGGAGAGAGGAGAGAGAGAGAGAGAGAGAGAACTCGAACTCGAACTCGAATTTTTATTGAGAGTAAATGGATAAGCTCAGGGTTTTTTTTTACACCATGCTCTAAAATAAAACCCAAACAACAACAACAAACCACCCAAAAAACCAAAACCCAACAACACAACCCCCCCCCCCCCCCAACAAACCCGCAAACAATCATTATCAACAGTTTTAAAGACACCAAAATAAAAATTCAAAATTGATTATTATAATCAAACACTATAAATGAGAACTAGATACAATGACGTGAATGTCATACAAGGGAAACAATGGAGAAGGAAAAAAAAAGCAAACAAACAAACAAACAAACACAGACAAACAAGTAAAATATTAAATACAACAACAACCAACAACAACAACAAAAACACCGACTCAGAACCACATTACTGAGAGTGGACAGTAAAGAGACAAAGAGAAGACAGGCAGACGGAAATGCAGACAGCGGCAAAACAGCAATAGGACATAGAGATGTGAGGGTAGGGTGGGGTAGTGGCTTACAGTGTTATGGGACAAGTGTGAGGACAGAGATAGATCAAACAGGGAAACGGACAAAAAAACAAAACTAAACAACTCAACTGCAAGAGACGTGAAGAATGAAAATCGCATTAAACATGAATTGTGTGTATTGATAGAGAGAGAGAGAGAGGAGAGAGAGAGAGAGATGAGAGAGAGGAGAGAGGAGAGGAGAGAGAGAGAGTGAGAGAGAGAGAGGAGAGAGTGAGTTGAGATAGAGATGAGAGAGACGATGAGATGAGGAGTGATGAGAGAGAGATGGAGAAGGAAGAGAAGAGATCGAGAGAGAGAGGAAGGGAGAGGAGAGAGGACAATGAAATGACATTGACAAATTCTTTTATTTCGACGATAATGAATAATCATCTTATGCTTTTTTACATTCAGTCCCCGCCCTTAGGGGATGCATTATATGATTTTAAAAGTAAATCCAACAGATGAGTGAGAGAGAGAGAGAGGGAGAGAGAGAAGGAGAGAGGAGAGAGTGTGAGAGACCGATGATGGAGAGAGAGACGAGTGAGAGAGAGGGCTATCATGGTTTTTGATGTCACTTGCACTTAGATTGGCATGAATAATTCTGCAGAGAGAATGGCACCACGGATGCCGGAACAAATCAGCCTCACCAGCTATAAGCAGGACAGACAGACAGGTAGAAGACATGGACTACATTCAACACACAACACATTTCACGACTCACACACGCAGTCACACCACCACACAGTCACACACACGACACACACAGATCACACACTACACACACTACACTGACACAACACACACACACACAACTTCCACACACACATACAACAAACAACTCACACTACACACACCTACACACACACACAAAACATACAACGAAGCTTAGATCGCACGTGTGCGCGGAGTGTTATTATTATTTTATTTTATTCATCTATTTCGAGGGTAATGAAACAAGCACTCATGTGCTTATTTATATATATCCAGTCCCTATATGTGTATGTTGTTTTTGTAGATTTGTCATCCGTTCCCACCGGCACACAATGGCCTACTCTTCCGAAAAGCGGATCAAGTTTTAACGTGTGCGTTAGATGTTCAGCGTGATTTTGCACACAGGATCTCGGTTTTTAGTCTCATCCGAAAAACTTTGGGAGTGGAGGTTCAGTCCTGGACCACTTGATGTTAACCAGGGTGGGGGGGGGGGCCGGGGGTTGTGGAGGGGGAGGGGAGGGGGGGGGAGGGCGGGAGGGGGGGGGGGGGGGGGGGGGTAAGGGGAGAAAGGGGGTGAGGGAGTAGAGGGGGGGGGGGGGGGGGGGGGGGGGTGTGGGGGGGAAGGGAGGGGGGAGGGAGTGGGAGGGTAGGGGGGGGGGGGGAGGGTGAGGGGAAGGTGGGGCGGAGGGGAAGGGGGGGAGTGGGGGAGTATGGGGGAAAAGGGGGGGAGGGGGGGGAGGGGGGGGGGAGGAGAGGGGGGTCGGGGGGGTGGGGGGGGTGGAGGAGTATGGGGGGGGGAGGGGGGGGGGCGGGGTAGGGCGGGGGGGGAGAGGGGAGGGGGGGGTGGGGGGGGGGGGCGGAAGTGTGGGGGGAGGGAGTGGGGGGGGAAGGGGGGGGGAATGGGAAGTAGGGGGGAGTAGCGGGGGGAGAGAGTGGGGGAGGGGGAAGGGGGGATGGGGGAGGAGGTGGAGTGCGGGGAGTGGAGGGGGGGCGGGAGTAGAGGGGGAAGACGGAAGAGGGGGAGTGGGGGGAGTGAAGAGAGTGGGGAGGGGGGGAAGGGAGGGGGAGGGGATAGAGGGTGGAGGTGGGGGGGGGCGGGCGGGGGGGGGTAGGGGGGGGAGGTAGGGGGAGGGGGGGAGGGGGGTGGGGAGGGGAGGGGGTGGGGGGGAGTTAGATAAGGGAGGGGGGGGGAGTAAGGGGAAGGTGTGGGGTAGTGGGGGAGAAGGGAAGGTGGGGGGGCGGGGGAGAGGGGGGGGGAGGGGAGAGGGGCGGGGCGGGGGAGGAGTGGGGGGGGGGGCGGGTGGGGAGGGAGGAGGGAGGGGGGGAGAGTGGGGGGGGGGGGGGGGGGCCGGAAGAGTGGGGTGGGGGGGGGAGGGGGAGTGAGGGTGGGGGGAGTGGAGCTATGGGAGTGGGGGGGGGTGGGGGGGGGGAGGAGTTGAAGTGGTGAGGGGGTGGAGGGGGAGGGGAGGGGGTAGGGGGCGGGGGGGCGGGGGGAGGGGGAGGGGGTGGGAGGGAGGAGTGCGGAGGGGCGGCGGAGGGGGAGAGTAGGGGAAGGAAAGTAAGTATAGTATGAAGGGGGTGGGTGGGAGGGAGGGAGGGGGACTGGGGGGGGTTGTTATAGGGGGGGGGGTGGGTGGTAAGTTGGTGGGAGCGGGGGAGGGGGGGGGGGGAGAGGCGGAGTGGGGGGGGGGGGAGGGGGGAGTGGGGGGGAGTTGGGGGGAGATGGGGGGAGAAGGCGGGGGCGGAGAGGGGAGATGGGGGGGGGGAGGGGAGTGGGAGTAGGGGGAAAATGAGGGAAGAGGGGGTGGCGGGGGGGATGGGGGGGTTGGGGAAGGGAAGGGGGGAGAAAGGGTGGGGGTGGGGGGGAAGTAGGGGGCGGGGGGAGGGGATTAGTGGGGGAGGGGAGGAGGGGTGGGGGGGGTGGAGGGGGGGGGGGAGTAAATGGGAGGGAGTATTGGGAGGGGGCAGTAGGGGACGAGTATAGCGGGGGGAGGGGAGGGGGGCGGGGAGTAGAGGGGGGTGCGGTGGGGGGGGGGGGAGGGGGGGAAGTAGAGTTAGGGGGGAGGGAGTAGGGGGGTGTAAGGAGAGGGGGAGGGGTAAAGGCGGGGGAGACGGGAATGGGGGAGAAGGGGGGGGGGTAGGGGGGGAGGCCGGAGGGGCGGGTGGGGGGGGGTCTTGTGGAGGGAGTAGGTATGAATGGGGTGGGGGGAGGGGGGTGGGGGTGGAGAGGGCGAGGGGGGGAGTAGGGTGTAGAGGCAGGGGGGGGAGTTAAGGGGGGGGGGGTTGTCCCTTGAACGGAATTCGAAACTCGGCGTCAGCAGATCAGAGCGCCATGCGCTTCGCTCTAACCACCAGACCAGCCTCACTGAGCTTTGCTGATATCTCTGCTGCCAGAGACTCAACGGGGGGGGGGGGGGGGGGGGGGGGGGGGCCGCAGATCCATGGTGTCGGCTGTGTCACCGCCAGACACACCACACACACAACACACTCACACACAGACACACAGTCACACACAACACAGACACACCCATACACACACACAGACACAACCATACACAACATACCTCACACCCATACACACACAAGACACACACACAGTCACACCCCATACACCACAGACACACACAACAGACACACACACACACCACACAACAGGACCACACACACACGACCACACCACACACACACACAGACACACCACACACACAGACACACCACTACACTACACACACACAGACACACACTACACACACCCATACAACTCACACACACTCACACACACCACACATCGCACACACAGGCATCACACAAGACACACACACCATACATACAGACACCAACACACTTTTACACACAACATTCACACACCACACATACACACACAGACACAACTCAACACACAGACACACCCACAGGGACACACACACACACACACACAGACACACACACACTCCACACACAACACACAGTACACACACACACACAGACACACACGCACACACACACACACTCACACAGACAAACACACACAGACAAACACACAGAACACACACACACACAGACACCAAACACACACACACACACACACACACATCACACCACACACACACCACACACACACCACACACACACACTCAGACAGCAAGACTGGGGGCCTCCATGCAGACTGAGGCAGCCTGTACAGCCTCCTCCTTCAGCTGACAGTGACCAGGTCAGCTTTGCACTTGGAAGACAGCATCCTCCGACAGTAGCAGTGAAAACAGTACCAGCAGCAGCAGCAGCAGGAACAGCTGCTGCAGCTAGGCAGCAACAGTAGCAGCAGTAGAAGCAGCAGGCAGCGAGTACCAGCAGCTGTAGCGAAGCAGCCTACTTCAGCAGCAGCAGCAAGCGAGCCAGCAGCAGAGCAACGACCTAGCAGCTAGCAGCGCAGAGCTAGCAGCAGCTAGCAGCAGCAGGAAGTACCAGCAGTCAGCATCAGCAACAGTAGCTAGTAGTAGCAGCAGCAGCGAGCAGTACAACCAGCCAGCAGCAGCAGCAACAGCAGCAGCAGAGCAGCAGCCTACTACCAGCAGCAAAGCAGCAGCTAGCAGTAGCAGCAGTAGCAGGACAGCAGTGACAGCAACGCCGCAGCTGCAGCGAGCAGTAGTGCAGCTAGTAGCTAGTAGCAGTAGTAGTCGTAGTAGTAGTAGCAGTAGTAGTAGTGTTTAGTAGCAAGTAAGTAGTAGTAGTTGTAGTAGTTGCAGCAGTTGTGTAGTAGTTAGTTGTAGTGTAGCAGTAGTAGTTGTAGTATAAGTAGTTGTAGTACAAGTAGTAGTAGTAGCAGTATAGTAGTAGTAGTACTAGTACGTTAGTGTCGATAGTGCAGTGTAGTAGTGTAGAGTAACAATAGCAGCCAGCAGCAGCTGCTAGTAGTAGTAGTAGTGGTAGTAGTAGTAGTATAAAGTAGTAGAAAGTACAAAGTAGTAGTAGTAGTAGCAGCAGTAATAGCAGTATTAGTAGTAGCTGCTGTAATAGCAGTAGCGCAGCAGCATTAGCAGCTAGCAGTAGTAGTAGTTTAATAGTAGTAGCAAGTAGTAGTAGTAGCTGAGTGAGTAGCAGTTAGTTACTAGCTAGCGCTAGCAGTAGCAGTAGTAGTAGTAGTAGTAGTAGTTAGTAGTTGTTGTTGTGATAGTTAGTAGTAGTTAGCAGCAGCAGCAGTAGCAGTAAGCAGCAGCAGCAGTAGTGGTAGTAGTAAGTAGTAGTAGTAGTAGTAGTAGTAGTAGTAGTTGTAGGTGCCGCAGCAGCAGCAGAGAGACTGCAGAGCAGCAGCAAGTAGTGGTTAGTTGTAGTAGTAGTTGCAGCAGCAGCTTCAGCAGTAGTAGCAGCTGTATGCAGCAGCAGCAGCAGCAGCAGCAGCAGCGCAGCAGCAGCAGCAGCAGTGCGGCAGTAGCAGCGCAGCAGCAGCTTAGTCAGTAGCAGCAGCAGTAGAAGCAGGCAGCAGCTGCAGTAGAAGCTAAGCTAGCAGCAGCAGCAAGCACTGCCAGCAGCAGCAGTAGCAGCAGCAGCAGTTGTTAGTAGCAGCAGTAGTAGTAGCAGCAGCAGCATCAGCTGTAGTGGTAGTTTGTAGTAGTTAGTTAGTAGTAGAGCAGCAGTAGTGGTAGTGGAAGTATAGTAGCAGCAGCAGCATCAGGCTAGTAGCAGCAGTAGCAGCAGCAGCACAGCCAGCAGGCAGCAGCAAGCACAGCAGCAGCAGCAGCAGGCAGCTGCAGCAGCAGCAGCAGTTGCTGCAGCAGCAGCAGCAGGGAAGCGGCGTTGGAAGAAGGTGGACTGTGCTGGCAGGTGCGCCCCTCGTGATGCCGTCTCGTCACAGTGCTGGCACTTGTGTTTTCCAACTGACGACAACATGACGCAAAATAACGAAGAAGTGGGTCTGATGACGCATACAGAGGCTACATCCCTGTTGCTGTGGGTGGCTTCTATGTGGCTGATTTGATTTCCTTCAAAACAAAAACCGTTGACAGTGGGAAGAATGTCTGTGTGACAGCTGTCCATTCGGTGACCACGTTGACGGTTCAAGTGACAGGTCTCATATTACTCCGCATTGAGGATGACCTCCCTTGTTGTTCCTTACCGCAGCAAAAGCACGCTTACCTCAAGAAAAGAGTTCACAGGAAGTGACCTACGACCTAAGGCCGGCCTGAAAACCGCAGTTAGGTGGACAGTAACAGTTTCTGACCACCATCAACCGTCCTCGCACATCCAATGAAAAAAAGGCGGTTGTTTGGCGGGTGACAACTTTCCGTTACCTCCACAGCATGACCACCGTAGTCCATCACACCAGCCCCTGAGGAAGAAAGGAAGGACGGAAACAACGTGAAAGTATGGAATAGAAAGAGTGAAGAGAGGAAAGAAAGAAAGAATAGATAGAACAAGAAAGAAAATAGGAACAACAGTAGGCAAAAGAGCGTCAGCGCAAAGTGGTGGTGCTTGTGTGTGAAGACGGACAGACGCCGGATGAAGGGAGGCAGGACAGAGTGGACAGGTAGGGGTTAGCCAGCGTGTTAGAAAGAAAGAGGGAAGGACGCTTGAACAAGGTAAGGAGTAAAGAAGGAAGCCAGGCAGGTTATAAGATCAGGATTCTACTAGTGGTATTTACAACACACACAAACACACACACACAACACACAGTCATAACACGGTCATACACACAGACACAGACACACACACCCAACCACACACAGTCATACACACAGTTTTTTAATACACACACACACACCACACACACGACACACCACACCACACACACACACACTCATACAATGACACACACAGACACAGACTCACACACACACAAACACAGACAAACCCACACACACACAGCACAGACACACACACACACACACACACACACACACCACAACACACACGCACACTCATCACACACACACACACACAACACACACACACACGCGCGCAATGACACAACAACATGTCAGATATCCGCCCTTGGGATTTGTGTCCTTAGTTGGTGTGGCGATGAACCACATCGTTGGGGGCGTGGGGGGGGGGGGGGGGGGGGTGGGGGGGAGGGGGGGCCGGGGGGGATGACTGACTGAAGGAGGAGGAAAGCATGGTGGCCTGAGTGGTGAAGTGATGTGATGCGACATTAGAGGCCGCGCACCAAGGGCAGCCTACAGTTGTGACGACAGTCCCCGCTGTTGCCCTGAAGGACACCATGACACTGAGGAATGATGCGTGTGTTGTAGTTTGTGTGTGTGTGTGTGTGTGTGTGTGTGTGTTTTGTGGTGTTGTGTGTGTGTGTGTGTTGAGTTTGTATGTGATGTATGTGTATGTGTGTGTGTTGTGTGTACTTGCTGTCTGTGTGTGTGTGTGTGTCTGTGTGTGTGTGTGTGTCTGTGTGTCTGTTGGTCTGTGTTTGAGAGAGTGAGGAGTCAGAGAGAGAGCAGGACAGACAGACAGACAGAGTTGAGGTGTACTAGTGCTCTATCTACAGCCTGCCTCACTGGAGCAACGTTCACATCGCCTGCAGTGAGTGCCCTGTCCACCATAGCTATCCAGACACACCCTTCCTACCACACAGAGAACTCTGAACTCTGAACTCTGAACTGGTTTAATTGCACATCGGCCTTGGGCCACAATACAATGCAAGGTTGATTTGGGAAAGCATCACGATATAACGCAGTATATAACACACAGTAATCAACATTCAATACATATTTCATGCGTTTTCAGTATACGGAAACACTTCTAAGGTGCAGATTAAATTTAGTTTTGCTTAATTTTGCTTAGCTAGCTTTATCGGAAACAATATTACTGTACATATACAAAATGAGTCTAGAACATTGTTCCATACGTTTGGTTACTTCTAACACATTGAAAGTTTTTTGTTTTCATTCGTTTGATATTAGAGACTTAATTCTTCACACTTTAAAGTAATTTTACTTCTTCTTCTGGTTTATTATTATAACACAACATTTCGACATATAGTTTTGTCTTTCTTTTGGCCATTATTTTGTTTTAGTCTTGAACACAAATCTGTTAATATTCTATAATGCATTACTATTCCCAGCAGTTTGCTGCATACTGGAGCTCCAAGCTTTTGTTCAAATAAAGGAAAGGTTGAGAAACACACACACACACAACACACACACACACAGCAGAATACTTTATGAGGTCATAGCAAACCAAAAACATCTTCTAGACTATGAGAAAACATGTGTAAGTTCATTTATAGCTTAGTATTGAGTAGTTATCATGACACAGATTTTTGATGTGGAAACCAATACAAACAATCACATTAGCCAGCACATTTTCTATTCGAGGAGTTTGCTGGATTTTGCATACAATGACAAAAAGTGGATACCCCCAATCAGTGTTAAGCACACCCAGCATAGAAGTGCAGATCATGATAAGCTTCATAAATGTTTAAAGTATTTTCTTTCCGTCTGTTGATTGCATTGAAACACATACTTGATTAAATTATGTGTGTGGATAGGGTTGTGTGGCTCCTTACAAAACGTGCAGAGGAAAAGTCCCTTTCGATTCCTTTAGAAATTTACGTCTTAAGTCATTCATTTAACATAGGACAGGCAAACAAACAGTGCTGTTCATTTTCATATTTGGAATTTACAATATGGTCATGCTTTTATGTGGGGTTAGATCCTTATAGGCGATTTAATTGTTATGTAGGGTGAGAACATTAAAATCGAACATGAGAAATGGCAACACGGAAACAATATAAATTCAAATATCTAGAATGTTTGGCTTCTCTTTCAAAAACGGTCTTGAATGAGTGTAAGGTTGATATCTGTCACGTTCTCTGAGAAGTTACTGTCCTTTTCCTGGATAAAACATATCCACAATCCTCTGTTTAAAAAATATGCAGAAAGAAATGTTTTCACGTTACAACCCCTTGTTGTAACCAATCAATATTAAAACCATGTCATTAATTAATATTTCTCTTATTTTTGATACCCTCACCTGCTTTCCCAATACTGTTATATGTCAGTAACATTTTGATAGGCCTTATATGGTAATCGTTCTGTATTCATTTTGAATAATCTAAGCCAATATCTTAGGCATGGTAACGTAGTCTATGAAATTCACATATGAGTGGATACCTACCCAAATCCCCATATACCATTTTATTTGGTGTCTTGGTTGGCACTCCTTTAAAAACCTTTTACATGCACACATGTGCACTTTTTCTATGTGTTTAACCTGTTTATTCCCATATTTCTGAGCATATCAGCAACATTGGTGTGTATTTTTGTATCGAATTTTAAGTAAGTTTTTGCTGCATTTCTTTTTATTTTTGAAATACTCTATTAGCTGAACTTTCCTTTTTGCCTTTTGTTGTTAATCGTGTACATTTTTAGCACTGATCATTGTTTTGTAAATTTAAATCCTAATATAACAAAATAGCTATTAACTACTTCCAATTATTACTCATTGTAGAAACCTCCTCTATGTTTCCCTAAAAATCCCCCCTTCTAAATACCATGACCTATGTTTTTTCAATGTTTACAGTATTTATATTATCACAACTGTTTGTAAATTATTCAACTGATTCTGTAGACCACTTGGTGTTGTTGATATTAGTAGCAACATCATCTGCAATATTATAAGTTAAACATTCCCATGATTCTGGGACTAATTGTACCCCGTGTTTACCGTTTTCATTCATTAGGTCTGTTAGCTGGTTTTATGATAATGGAAAATAGTGTTCGGCTGAAGATCACAGCCCTGACGTACTACTCATTAGGGCAGTCAAACATTTCGGTTAATTCGATAATTTGCTCGTACACTTGATTTTAACGACTTGTATATAGCTTGAAGGAAGCAAAGAATTTTGCCTTTTACTCCGTGATTTTGAAATACACTGACAATAGTTTACTATGCTGAAACAGAATCAAAGGCCTTCTAAAAATCAACAAATGAACATAAAGTTTTCTACCTTTTTTACTAGATGTGGTTTCTGGATGACAGCATATAACGTGAATATCTGATCAACTGTAGATTATTTTCTTCTAAATCCTGCTTGGATTCTGATATTAAGTTTTGACTTTCTAACAAGTGTATAGTCGCCAGTCCTGTTTCAATATTGAAGTAGAACATTTTGATATTGTGATTTAGGGAAGAGATTCCTCTGTAGTTATCTACATCATTTGAATTCTTTTTTTTATGTAATGCGTATTATTATGGCCTTTGACTCATTCCTGTGGGGTAAACTCCCTTGTATTCATGAAACAACATTAAATAATTTTGTTAGAAATATCTATAACAATATTACCACCACATTTTAACATTTCGCTAGGTATCATATTTCACCGGCTTTTCTATCTTTAAGTTTGTTTTACTGCCTGAGTAACTTATGACTTTGAATTTCTAATATTTAAATCATGATTGTTTCCATGAGAGTTCCGTATCACTGTTGAAGTCCCTTTCTTACTCTTCACTATCCCTCATGAAAACGTTTTTAATTGTTTTCAACATTCATCTCTAGTGATACGGTTACTACCCTTCTTTATTTACACACCCATTTTTCTGTGCTTCATTCAAAAATTAGACCCGTTGTAATTCTTTTTGCCAGTGCTTCAGTTTTTTTGTTTTCTGAAAGTGCGTTTTTTTGTTTTCAAAAGATATTATACTGTTTCTCTCTTGTATCATATTATAGCCTATCAGCTTCTTTTCGAGTTGCTCAAAAACATCTGAGCGTCTTTCTACATCAAGTCCTTTTTTGCTTTAATACATTCATTGTCAAACCATTCTGACCTTTTTGCCCACCTCAATACGACATCTTTTGAGCATTGCTTTTACTAGACTCTTTTAAACACTCTACTAATAGTTCTAAAAGCACCATCTACAATCGCTATCCAAGTTATTATCTGCCATTCTCAAACTGTTTTGAATATTTCATGCGCTTTCCCAATGATTCCTGATTCATTTTCAGTGCTTATTCCAGATAAATCCTTTCAATTCAGCATTTTTCCATCGTGCTTTACTCTTGGACAATGGCAGTCATTACCAGTTTGCCCATTTGTTCTACCTCCATGATAACAGGTAAGTGTGATCTGACTCATACAGTTTTCAACAACTAAGGCAACACTTGAATGAAAAAAAGTTCAAACAGATTGTGACATAAATAATCCACAGTGCTTTCCCCAGAGTGTCTCAACATTGGTACAACTATCATCAAAGTTGTGGTTTCACTTAGTCCATTTAGTATTATACAATCTTAACATGTTACATAATTCAATCAACTGATCACCAAAGTGTTAAACTTTATCCTGTGATTTCGTGGGAAATTTCGTTTTCAGCAGGAAAGATGTTTCATCAAAGTCAGTGCTTATTTCCATTGAAAGAATTATTCTTACTTGCAGTTTTGAATTTAGATCCCAGTTAACAGAACAAAAAAGTCACTATACAGATCATACAAATGTTCAAAAACACTGTTCTATCATCTCCATGCCATTAAATATCCTGTTGGCTCTTTTCCAGAATGTGGAATCAATGGAGGTAAGTAAACAACACATGTAATAATGCTTTTTTCAGTGTAGAAGAGATCTTTATGTATATTTATCACAAACAACATTTTCTTGTTCTACTGAACACGTTTCACAAAACTTGGACAATGTATTTCTTATTAGAACATTACCACCCTCAGGAGTATTCCCTTCCCTGGGGCAGTTTTTTTGCCTTTGTGTGTGAATTATTACAAAGTCAGTAATGAAATTTAGATTCAAACTCAACCAACAAACGTTTCAGTTAGAATACAAAAATCATATGATGTAAGGAAGTTAATGAAGGTCAACTTCTCTATGTTTTGGCAAGAGACCTTTTACATTATAATTTAGATATTTAAATATGAACTATTATTTCATTTGGTACAACGACAGATTCACTTTGACTTGATTTGGACTGTCTCTCTGTTCTTGAGGACTCACTATCGATAAGGTGGCCGGCCGAATCCCTATTTTCTGGTGCCTGAAGCACCCTTCCCGTTTATGTTGGGACATTGGACTGTCTGAGGCTTGTTTTTGTCCTTTTCTGATTACAGCCTATGCCTTTTAAGAATCACGGATGTTCCCTCTTGACGTTTAGATCCTAACTGCAGTATTTCTTGCATGCTTGTTTGTGAACTCGAGAGCTGGATACAGCCCTTCTTGGTCGGGGATAAGCGGGCTGTAGGCAAGAGTGTAGGGGTCTGCCCTTCTATTTTGTCTGAGTCCTCAATGTCTGTCCATTGTCATGTTTGCTAGTTGGACTGTTGTCAGTTTTATCGTCCCTGATTGGTCAACTGTTTCATTCATGTTCTGTCTGACCTTTATTCATATTTGCATATGTTTTGGTGAGACTTTCCGTCACAACTGACATCAAATGCGTCATCACTTAAACAAACTAACTTTCATAACTCCAACAGTTGAGGATGTGTCTTGAACTTCAGTATGAGGTTCCTGTGTTGGTTAGTCAGTATCCACTCATCCTTACTGTCTTCATCACTTGTTCGGTCTTGTCTCTGGTCTTTTATTTGTCAGGCATGTCAGTTTTTTCTCTGATACTTTCTCCTGTAAGGAGTCATCACTGCATAGCTTTCGGCATGTAAAGGATCTTACAATTCCCTTATGTGCACATGGATGGAGAATACGGTCCAGTTTTGTTGCTTTGTCTCCTTCAAAGGAAACCAGGCTATGACCAGTTGTCCTCTGATGCCCATTTGAAGGTTTAGGGCCCTTTCGTGCGATTCTGCATTTATCACGCTTGATTTTTGCAATGATTCTTTTCATTCTGCTAATTTTCTGTCGGTCCCGGATCATTTTGTTAACTTAATTGCCAGTTCGTGCCACTTCATTGTATGAGTGTATACAGGAAACCACTGGCACAAGATTGCCTTTTTTCTCGTGGTCTGTGTCTGGATTGATCCTCATATCCTATGGACCTGTCTTTTTACTCTGGAACTGGTGCTTGAGCACTTCTTCCAGGTCTGCTTGTCTGTGATGTATGTCATGCCACATGCTCTGGTATGGATATGGTGATCTGGTTCCTTTTGGCACCATGTCTTGGAAACAGATTATCACCATCCTGATGGAGCACTGTCAATAACTGGCAACTCTCTGCCTGGTGCTGTGCTTGGCTGGGAAATCTCTTAGTTGTAGCCTTTGTGTGCCAGGAATTCCTAATTTGTGTTGGAGTTAGCACGTTTACCTGCCTGAACTTGTGGACATCATTTTCTTTGCAGGTTGTATTGAATAGCTTTTGGGCTGATATTTGTCATGCACAACAACTTTACAACCAGGGAAGTATGCGGTTTGCCTTGACCCGGTGAAACTCCAGCAAATCCCGCTGGCGGTGTACTGTGTAAGATCAGCAGCGACCCGATTCCAATGGTTCTCAGATTATCTCGAAATTCTTTATCACGCAGAACAGCCATCTTGTCAGTCAGCGGCAAAACCTGGACAAGTATGGGCCGGTTCACTCATGCGAGGGCAGGTCTTGCCGTATGCGGAATGCCCTAGCAATGTTGTTTGTTGCCAGTGGCGTGTGAAGTTGAATGACTGTTTCAGTACATCTATAACCACTTCACTTGTCAAATGTTCATCTTCCCACCTTTGACTCCTCAACACATAAACCTGAAGGTTAAGAGCTCTAAGCATCCTGTTCAGTAGACTCAAGTTTTCTTTAAAGGACCTCTATCCTGTCTGACATTAATGTTTTGTTCTTCTTTGAGGTTCTTTAATATCCTCTGTATGCCAAGTACAGATGTCTTTCAGTTGCTGACTTCAGCAAAAGAAACGGGTGATATTGTCTTCTAGGTACAAAACTTTTGCATCAATATTGTTTTTTTATGCCTGTCAGATTGCCAGTTGGAAACCTTGTTGCATTTGATCAAATCTCAGTAATAAAATAGAGCACATTGCCTTGGGAGGAACAGACATTTTTAAGTTTACTTTCAGGGTGCCTGTGCTTGGATGGCGTCCTACTCCAGTGTTCACAGCACAGTGTCAAAACACACCACACACATCAGAGATTGCTAAATTTAGCCTGTAGCCAACAAACCGTGCAAGCGATCCCTAAAAACTAAGCACGTGCAAACTTGGCACATCTGCAATGAAGGCGGTATAGTGAGTTGCTGCTACTGAAATCTGGTTTGGGTTTCATTTTTACATGATGTAAATATTATATGTTAATTGAAGAAACAACAACTGACCTTCTCAACATCTTGATACTTCTTTGATGCACACATATACTATAAATTTACGTCAGCCAAAATTTCGAAAGTACCACTGCACTCAAACTAGTCCATACTTCCCTAGATATTAACTGAGCTGATTTGCACGTCCTACCACTTGCCACTGTCGATGAGAGGCGACTACCACAAGTGAGAGAGAGAGAGAGAGAGAGAGATGATGAGGAGTTGGTTTTGGTGTTGGTTTGGTGGTGGTTTGGTCTGGTGTTGGTTTTTGTTGGTTTGGTGTTGGTTTGGTGTAGGTGTTGGTGTTGGTGTTGGTTTTTAGTGTTGGTGTTGGTTTGGTGTTGTTTAGTGTTGGTTGTTGGTTGGTGTTGGTTTGGTATTGGTTTGTTGTGTTGGTGTTGTTTGGTGTTGGTGTTGGTTTGGTGTGGTTTGGTGTGGTTTGGTGTTGGTTTGCGTTGGTGTTGTGTTGGTTTGGTGTTGGTTTTGGTGTTGGTTTGGTGCTGGTTTGGGTTCTGGTTTGGGTCTGGTTTGGTGTTGGTTTGGGTTCTGGTTTTGTTTTGGAGTTGGTGTTGGTTTGGTGTTGGTTTGGTGTTGGGTTTGGTGTTGGTGTGGTCTGGTTTGTGTTGGTGTTGGTGTTAGGTTTGGTGGTGGTTTGGTGTTGGTTTGCGTGTTGGTTTGTTTTGGGTGTTGGTGTTTGGTGTTTGTGTCTGTTTGGTGTTGGTGATGGTGTGGTGTGGGTCTTGGTGTTGGGGTTGGGTTTGGGTGTTGGTTGGGTGTTGGTTTGGTGTTGGTGTTGGTGGTGTGTGGTGTGGTGGGTTTTGGTTGTTGTGGTGGTGTTGGGTGTTTGGTGGTTGGTTTGGTGTTGGTGTTGGGGTTGGTTTGGTTTTGGTGTTGGTGGTGGTGGTTGGTATTGGTTTGGTGTTGGGTTGGGTGGGTTTGGTGTAGGTTTGGTGTTTGGTGTTGTTGGTGTTGGCTTGGGGTTGGTTGGGTTGGTTGGTGTTGTGTTTGGTGTGGTGTTGCGTTTGGTGTTGGTTTGGTGTTGGTTGTTGGTTTGGTTGGTGTTTGGTGTTGGTGTGGTGTGCGGTTTGTGGTGGTTTGGTGTTGGTTTCGGGGTTGGAGTTTACTCCGTGTTGGTTTGGTGTGGGTTTGGTGTTGGGTTTGGTGTTGGTGTTGTTGTTGGTGTTGGTTTGGTGTTGGTTTGGTGTTGGTTTGGTGTTGGTGTTGGTTTGGTGTTGGTTTGGTTGTGGGTTTTGGTGTTGGTGTTGTTTTGGTTTGTTGGTTTTGGTGTTGGTTTGGTGTTGGTTTGGTGTTGGTTTGGTGTTGGGGGGTTTGGTGTTTGGTTTGGTTTTGGTTGGTTTGGTGTTGGTTTGGTTTTGGTTTGGGTTTTTTGGTGTTGGTTTGGGTGTTGGTTTGGTTTTGGTTTTTTTTTGGGTTGGGTGTTGGTGTGGTGGTTTGGTTTTTTTGGGGGTTGGTTTGGTTTTGGGTTTTGGTTTTGGGTGTTGGTTTGGTGTTGGTTTGGTGTTGTTTTGGTTTGTTTGGGGGTTTGTGTTGGTGTTGGTTTTGGTGTTGGTTTGTGTTGGTTTGGTGGGTTGGGTTGGGGTTGGTTGGTGTTGGTGTTTTTGGGTTTTTGGTTTTGGGTTTGGGGGTTTTGGTTTTGGGTTTTGGTGTTGGTGTTGGTTTGGTGTTTTTTTGGGTGTTGGTTTTGGTTTGGTGTTGGTTTGGTTTGGTTTGGTGTTGGTGTGGTGTGGTGTTGGTTTGGTGTTGGTTTGGTTTTGGTTTTGGGGTTTTGGTTTGGGTGTTGGTTTGGTTTTGGTTTTGGGTTTTGGTGTTTGGTTTGGTTTTGGGTTTGGGTTGTTTTCAGTGGCCAGGACGCTCTTGTGTCGGCGTTAGTTCTTTTGCAGGGGGCCGGGTGTGATGTACTCGACACGTTCGTTTCGGCACCAAAAAAGGTAGATTGCCACCTCTAGGTTTAGCGGATGGGGCACACGAGGGCCTGGGGGGATTGAAACCGACCCTTTCGGTTTCTCCCGGTGTTTTGTTTTTTTGGGTTTTGGTTGGTGGGTGTGTGTTGTTTGTGTGGTGTGGGGGGTTTTGTGTTTTTGTTGTGTGTGTGTGTGTGGGGTGTGATTCTGGTGCGGGAATCAAAATACCCCTACAAAGACAAAAAACAGCAGGAGGAGGCACGCTGAGTTCGGGAATGGATGTGGTGAGGACAGAGAAGCCCAGGGGATGTGTATTTCTCTGAGGGAGCTGTGCCCTGGTCCCTGCTGTGCATTGGTTAGGGATTTTGGAAAAAGGTCTGCAAAAAGTTTTTTTGGAAATTTCCCCCTTCCCCTTATCTTTCTTTTTATACTATTATCAATACTTTGGAGTCTCAAATTTTACCCAAAGCCCGCAATGCACAAGATTGAGTCATATAAGTATCTAGACGCAGAATGGGAACAGTTTTGGGGAGGAAAAGATAAGAAAAATGCCTTTTGACGGGGTGGGTTGGGTTAGGCTGCCAGTCTTTGATCTGCTTGGTCTTGGAAAATTAGGTAAAATTTTTTCTGTGAAGTATTTAGTGAATACGGAGAGAGGAGAAAAGAGAAGGAGGGAGAGAGAGAGGGGAGAGAGAGAGAGAGAGGGGGGGGGGGGAGGGAGGGAGGGAGAGGGAGAGTTATCAGTCACTTCAGCACTAGTAATTTCAAGAGCGCTGAAATTTTTGTTCCCCAAACCCGGATCTTATGGGTCATAATTAATGCCCTCCTTGATGATAGGGATTGACGTATTTGCCACCCTTCTCTCACTTTTACCCCCCCCCCCCTATCCTTAAAGGTCTCCTGTATGGCAAGAACAATTGGGGGGGGTGGAGGTCAGCAGAAAAGATGCACCCGAATACAGGCTTTAGAAAGGGGGGACATGTGGAACTTGCCTTGGAAAAATGGATTTTCATGTTAGTCTGTCTGTGTTTGCCTACGTTGGAGATGAGTTGGGAGGCGCGTCCCCTATAATTTTGTAACGCTGCACGCCAAATTGAACTGCGCGTGCTGCCGCTGCTCACAGCTGACATGACGTCGTATCGGCCAGCTGTGTGCAGGGTAGCGAAAATTCCCCGGGAAAAAACTCTCGCGAGAGAAAACCCCCGCACAGGTGTAATGAGAAAGATGAAAAAATTCCCCGGGAAAGAATGGGGAGAGGGTGGAGGGGGGGGGGTGTGGGAGAAGAGGAGAGAGGAGAGGGGGATGGGGGGGGGGGGGGGGGGGGGGGGGGGGGGATGTTTGTTTTTAAAGCTTCTGGTAGCTGAGCTGGAAAAAATCCCCTGTGGAGGGTTCTGTCCAATACAAAGTGTTCCCCCAAAAATTTTGCACAATTGGCCGATCACCCCCCCCCCCCCCCTCTCCCCCTCCCTTCCCTCCCCCGTTAAGTTGTGTTGATATCGTTGTTTTTGTTTTGATGTGCTCGGTTTTGGTTGGTTTTCTTTCTTTCTTTTTTTTTTCTTTCCGTTTTTTGTTTTGTAACTCGTTTTGTTTAAAATGGGGGGGACCCTTTTTTTTGTTTTGTTTTGTTTTGTTTTTGCTTTGTACTTGTAGGCACTTTTAAAAATTTTTTTTCCTTTTTATTTTTTACCCAAATTCCTATAACTGATTAAAAAAATTTTTTATATTTTTTTTAAAAGGGAAATTCTTTTTCTTTCATTAATTTTTTCGTTTTTCCCTTCTCGTTTTTCTTTAAAAAAAAAATTTTTGTTTTTTGCTTGTTTATTTTTTTTTTCGTCTGTTTTGCCTTTTTTTTTTTTTTTTTAAGACTCAATTTCTGCAAAATTATATCATTTTATCATCATCTCTCATCATATTTATCATCTCATTATAATTTTCTCAATCTTGACCCCTGCTGGTATTTAGAGAAAAGGGAAGTTGTCTGTTTTCTGTCGTCCCTCCGTCCGTCGTCCGTTTGTCTTTTGTCTGTCTACATTTTAGTGTTGCTGTGTCAGGGAGGCAATAGAAAATGAAAAAAAAAACAGCAGCCCCCCCGGAGAACCCAAGGCCCCCCGAGCAAAGGGTTTTTGGGAAAAGAAGAGGGGAAAGGGTTTTTAACCCCCCAAAACAGTTTTGGGGGGTTTGGGGGGGGGGGGGATTTTCGTTGGAGTTCTTGGCTTTCAGCTGAGGTTTTAGTGCTTGTTTTTAAACTTTTTAAAAAAGCAAACTTGGGCCTTTTCCCCCCCCTTTCTTTCTTTTCCTGTTATTTTTGTGAAACGGTTTTTTTTTAAGTGTAAAAGGGTTTTTTTTTTCTTTTTCCCCGGGGGTTTTTTTACATAAAAATGGTTTTTTTTTTTTTTTTGGGGCACCAGCGACTTTAATTCTCCCTCGTTATTTTTTTTTTTTTTTTTTTTTTTTTTTTTTTTTTTTTTTTTTTTTTTTTTTTTTTTTTTTTTTTTTTTTTTTTTTTTTTTTTTTTTTTTTTTTTTTTTTTTTTCAGCGCAGCAGCAGCAGCAGCAGGCAGCAGCAGAGGGGTATGGAACGAAGAGAGGAAGGATGATGACATCCTTATCATCAAACAGCCCCGGCTTGTTATCTTTACAGCAACAGCATGCTTGTTTATCTTTACAGTGAAGGCTGCATTGCTGTTTCTTTACATGCACTGGTTTCTTTTACAGGTGGTGTGTTTGTGTGCTCTTTACAGTGTGGACAACTGCATTGTTCTTTCTTTACAGTCTAACAGCACTGCATCTTTTGATCTTTACAGTGTAGACAGCAGTCAGGTGTTCTCTTTACAATTGCAAGCAACTGCAGCTGTTACCTTTACAGTGTGAGCAGCACCACAGCTGTTATTCTTTACAGTGTGGGCAGCACCCGCTGTTATCTTTACAGTGTGAGCAGCACTGCAGCTGTTATCTTTTACAGTGTGATGAGCAGACTCACGCGTTTATCTTTACAGTAGGACAGCACTCAGCTGTTATCTTTACATGTGAGCAGCACTCAAAAGTTATCTTTACGTGTGAGCAGCACCACGCCCGTTTCTTTACAGGGATTGTGATCAGTGGGCACCACAGCTGTTCTCTTTACAGGTGCAGATTGTTCTTGTTATCTTTACAGTGTGGGTAGCATTTCAGCTGTTATCTTTACAGTGTGGCGCACCACTAGCTGTTATCTTTACAGTGTGGGCAGCACTTCAGCTGTTCTCTTTACAGTGTGGGCAGCACTTCGCTGTTCTCTTTACAGTGTGGACAGCACTTCAGCTGTTCTCTTTACAGTGTGGGCAGCACTTCAGCTGTTCTCTTTACAGTGTGGAGCAGCACTTCAGCTGTTCTCTTTACAGTGTGGGCAGCACTTCCGCTGTTGTCGTCTCAGCGCGACCATCGCTGATGTGGTAATGACCGGCCATACAGTGATGTGGTGATGACCGGCCAGGCGTGATGTGGTGGTGACCGGCCATGTGGTGATGACCGGCCATGTGGCGATGACCGGCCAGGCGTGATGTGGTGATGACCGGCCATGTGGTGATGACCGGCCATGTGGTGATGACCGGCCAGGCGTGATGTGGTGATGACCGGCCATGTGGTGATGTGGTGATGACCGGCCATGTGGTGATGTGGTGATGACCGGCCATGTGGTGATGACCGGCCATGGTGGTGATGACCGGCCATGTGGTGATGTGGTGATGACCGGCCATGTGGTGATGTGGTGATGACCGGCCATGTGGTGATGTGGTGATGACCGGCCATGTGGTGATGTGGTGATGACCGGCCATGTGGTGATGACCGGCCAGGCGTGATGTGGTGGTGACCGGCCATGTGGCGATGACCGGCCATGTGGTGATGACCGGCCATGTGGTGATGACCGGCCATGTGGTGATGACCGGCCATGTGGTGATGACGGCCAGGCGTGATGTGGTGATGACGGCCATGTGGTGATGACCGGCAGCATGATGTGGTGATGACCGGCCATGTGGTGTATGACCGCCAGGCGTGATGTGGTGATGACCGGCATGTGGTGATGACCGGCCAGGCGTGATGTGGTTGGGTAGGGACAGGTCATTTTGGTGATTGTGGGGGTGACCGGCCAGGGTGATGTGGTTGACGGCCATGGGGTTAGCGACCGGCCAGGGTGGTGATGACGGCAGGGGATGTGGTGATGCCCGGCCAGTGGTGATGACGGCCAGGCGTGATGGGGTGATGACCGGCCAGGCCTGATGTGGTGGTGAATGACTGCTGACGATGGAGGGAGGGAGGGAGGGCAGACAGACATGGTGTGACTCAGTCCTCCAACACTGGCAGTGGCTGTGATGAAGCCTAACAGACCCCGACACTGCCTCACTGTTCCTCTCTTCGTCTTTTCTAAAACATCTTTTATTTCGAGGATAACGGAATAAGCACTCATATGCTTTTTTCATCCAGTCCCCGTGTGTATGCGGTTTTGTCAATTTTGCCATCCGTTCCCAACGGCACATAATGGCCTACTCTTCCGAAAAGAGGAACTGGTTTTAACGTGTGCGCAAGATGTTCTGCGTGCGTTCGCACACGGGACCCCGGTTTACAGTCTCATCCGAAGTCCTTTTTGGGAGAGTGGAGTCGGCACTGATGTTAACTCCAGAGGAAAAATCCTCTTGAACGAGATTCGAATCCGGGTCTTCTGTACATGTGAAAGACTCTTTAGCGGAGGAACAAACAGTGAATAGGAGCATTGTCAATTTTAGCAGGCGAGCAGGTGACAGCGCTGCCGTCAGATACACACCTCATGCATAATTCACCAGCTGAAACTGACAGCACGTGCCAATGGTTTTCGTCACACTGGTCTGCCTTTCTTTCAGTTGGTGTCAATTTCTGCCACTGTTTATTTTTTCAAAAAGCTATTTCTGTCGTGTGTACCCCTTTTTAGCAGATTATTTATTTAAGGCAGGAGGGGAAGAATACAGGAAGGAGGAAAAGAACACTCTATGAAACAGAAGAAGACTACACCGACTACTGGGCTGTGTGAGGATGGTGGAACCAGGCACAAACGATGCTCAATATGTAGGAAGAAGTGGACAGTATGATGAAGGAAGAGGATAGGAAGAGGATAGGACACAACGATTATGTAGGAGGAAGTAAACAGTATGATGAAGGAAGAGGATAGGAAGAGGATAGAACAAACGATTTTTGTAGGAGGAGTAAACAGTATGATGAAGGAAGAGGATAGGAAGAAGATAGAACACAACGATTATGTAGGAAGAAGTGGACAGTATGATGAAGGAAGAGGATAGGAAGAGGATAGAACACAACGATTATGTAGGAGGACGTGGACAGCATGATGAAGGAAGAGGATAGGAAGAAGATAGAACACAACGATTATGTAGGAGGAAGTGGACAGTATGATGAAGGAAGAGGATAGGAAGAGAATAGAACACAACGATTATGTAGGAGGAAGTAAACAGTATGATGAAGGAAGAGGATAGGAAGAAGATAGAACACAACAATTATGTAGGAGGAAGTGGACAGCATGATGAAGAGCGTCATGGAGAACTGCTGCTGATTGTGTAACTGTTGCTGATTGTTTGTGTAACTGTTGCTGATTGTGTAACTGTTGCTGATTGTTTGTGTAACTGTTGCTGATTGTGTAACTGTTGCTGATTGTGCAACTGTTGCTGATTGTGTAACTGTTGCTGATTGTTTGTGTAACTGTTGCTGATTGTTGTGTAACTGTTGCTGATTGTGTAACTGTTGCTGATTGTGAACTGCTGCTGATTGTGAACTGTTTCTGATGGTTTTTGAACTGTTTGCTGTTGTGTAACTGTTGCTGTTGTTGTAACTGTTGCTGATTTGTGTAACTGTTGCTGACGGTCTGTGCAATGTGCTGATTGTGTAACTGTTGCTGAGTTTGTGTAACTGTTGCTGATTGTTGTGTAACTGTTGCTGATTGTTTGTGTAACTGTTGTGACTTCTGTGTAACGGGCTGCTGATGTTGTGTAAACTGTGTGTTGTCTTTTGTAGATGTTGCTGATGTGTGAAAATGTTGCTGACTGTCTGTAACTGTTGTGTTTGTAACTGTACTGCAGTGTAACTGTTCTGATTGTCTTGAATGCTGCTGACTGTCTGTAACTGTTGCTGATTGTAACTGCTGCTGACAGTGTAACTGCTTCTGATTGTCTCTGTAACTGCTGCTGACTGTCTGTGTAACTGTTGCTGATTGTCTCTGTAACTGCTGCTGACTATCTGTGTAACTGCTGCTGACTGTCTGTGTAACTTGCTGATTGTCTGTGTAACTGTTGCTGATTGTCTGTGTAACTGCTGCTGATTGTCTGTGTAACTGTTGCTGACTGTGTCTGGAACTGTTGCTGACTGTCTCTGTAACTGCGGGCTGACTGTCTGTGTAATGTTGTTGATTGTCTGTTTTAACTGCTGTGACTGTCTGTGAAAACTGTTGTGTTTGTCTGTGTAACTGTTGCTGATTGTCTTGTAACTTTGCTGTGAATGTCTGTGTAACTGCTGTGATGTCTGTGTAACTGTTGCTGATTGTCTGTGTAACCTGTTGCTGATTTAAACTGTGCTGAAGTGTAACTGCTGCTGACAGTGTAACTGCTTTTTGACATTGTAACTGCTTTGACTGTCTCTGTAATGTTTGCTGACTGTCTGTGTACTGCTGTGATGTGAAAGCTGTTGCGGGATGGGGTGCTGTTGTGATTTTTCTGTGAACTGTTGCTGTTTGTAACTGCTGCTGACGTTTTAACTGCTGCTGACTTTTGTAGCTGCTGCTGATGTGTAATGTTGCTGACTGTCTGTGTAACTGTTGCTGACTGTTTGTGTAACTGTTGCTGACTGTCTGTGTAACTGTTGCTGATTGTCTCTGTAACTGTTGCTGACTGTCTGTGTAACTGTTGCTGATTGTCTGTGTAACTGTTGCTGATTGTCTGTGTAACTACTGCTGATTGTGGATCAATGAAATCATCGTAGTTTTATCAGCCATCAGTGCCGATGAATCGTCATTGTGTTTCATGCCATCCCTGTCTTTTTTTATTGATAAAAATGCAGAGAGAGAGAGAGAGAGAGAGAGAGAGAGAGAGAGAGAGAGAGTCAAAGTCAAGTCAAGTCAAAGTCAAAAACACTTTAATCATCCCATGAAGGGCAATTACAATACTGACAGACAGATTTATACGCATAAAAAATCTCAAAGACACAACAAAGCTATATTTCATATTGGTTCCAAAATGACTTCAAGTAAAAATGTCACGAACACACACACAAACTTACACGCGCGCACACACATCACACACACATACACACGCACCACACATCAATTGTGAACACAATGTTTAAAGAAAACAACAACATCCCCCCAAAAAAACCCCAACAAAACAACAACCACCATTGACTAGAAGACAAAAAAAGTTATTGTTTACGCACGCACGCACGCACATACGCAACACGTACACACGTGTGCAAACACACCCACACCATACACCAATGTAAATCCGTTAAATCCTGTTCCGATTTTCGTAAGAGTAGGCCATTGCGTGCCGGTGGGAACAGATGACAGAATTTACAAATTCACATAGACAGGGGGACTGGATGTAAAAAAGCACATAAGTGCTTATTACATTATCCTCGATATAAAAGAATGAAATAAAAAAGAGAGAAAAGAAATTTAATGTTTTAAAGACTTGACTAGAAGACAGATGATTTCCACCCCAAAAACACACACTCACACACAACACACACACACACACACAACAAAACACAACACACACACACACACCACACACACACAACACACACACACTACAATTATGTATTGACTACACTCTAACATTGATACATCATAACAATGACATCAGGCAAGTAATTCAGAGAAATGTAAAAATAGGTAGTAACATCATTATGAATTCAGAATTCGAATGCTTACTGGCACAAAAGAATTTCTTTTTCTGTTTGTTTTGCTGATGGGACACTGAAAACGGTGTTCCGAAGGCAAAAACTGAATTCTGGAAACAAAGCATGGGAGGGATCGGCCAAAATAGCAGTGGCTTTGCGAACAAACTGCTGATTGCAGAATGACATGACATCTCTTTGTTCTTTTCCAATTATTTTTTAGCAGCTTCTACTATTCTCTGCAGGCCATTGTTGTTTTTAACACTAAGGTTATTGTACCAACAAATGAAAGCAAGAACATTCTCTATGTAAGACTTGTAAAACAAGGAAAGAATCCTTTTGTCTAAAAAAAATGAGTTCAGTTTCCTCAGAAAATACACACTTTGTTGTCCCTTTTTGACAATAGCGTCAGTGTTGACGTCCCAGTTTAACTTGTGGTTTAAAACAGTTCCAGATACTTATAGTTCAAACGTTTTTTAACTTTGATTATGGTAATAATATTCTTAGGAGTATGCCCTGATCTTTGAAGTCGATTGGAGGTCTTTAGTTTAGAAACATTTAGCTCTAGATAGGCTCATCAATCAGTGTACGAACTCGGTGAGGGGTGGACCGTGGTCTAGACTGATCGGATAAGAGAATAACAGAGCACTGTCGTTGCCAACTTTACCAGAAAGGAATTTCCATAGTTGCTTCTGCAGTCATCTGTGTATAGAATGTACAGAAGTGGTGAGAGGACGCAACCCTGTGGAGAACCAGTGCAGGTAAATCTAACGAAAGAAGATATTTTGCTGGCAAAAACACGCTGTGGTCTGTTGGTTAAAAATTCAATCAGCCAACGAACAAGTTGATTGTCTACGTCAAATTTTGATTTTTTTTTGTTCACCAGAACGTGAGGCTGCATTGTATTGAAAGCTGAATTGAAGTCAACGAACAATATTCTGGCATGAGAGTCAGGTGTTTCCAAGTGGCTATACAACTTGTTCAAAATGAATAGTTTGGCATCTTCGACACCCCTTCGATACCTGTACGCAAATTGTAGTGGGTCAAGGTCTTTCTCTGTAGCGGAAAGAATGAGAGATTTTACGATCTTTTCTAGCGTTTTCATCGCAAGAGATGTGAGAGCTACAGGTCTAAAATCGTTAGGCCGAGAAGGATTAGGTTTCTTTTGGAAGAGATATTACATTGGAAGAGAGAAAGGAGTGAAGGAAAAAGGTGAAGGTAAGAGGGGGAGAGAGAGGAGAGATGAGAGAGGGAGAGAGAGGAAAAGAAAAGGGGAGAGAGAGAGAGAGAGAAGCCATCCATCCATAGAGAGAGTTGGGGTGGGGATGAGGCGCAGGGGGGAGAAGAAGGGAAGAGAAGAAAGGGGGTGAGGGGGGGGGGGGGGGAGACAAGGAGACGGACAGTTAGGTGGGTTTGAATGAGTGATTGGTGATGAGGTCAGTCTGCCGTTTGATCCTGTGGTGTGTTTTGCCAGGAGCAAAGCAATGCTGGGCAATGCCAGATAAGGAACAACAAGTATTACAGTCGTACTTTTTATGATGACACCCAGGTGATTCCTTTAGGGTTGTTGAGTTGAATGAAAGGGACGGTGTAAACATAGTACTATGAGCAATGTTCTCCCATACACACAGCGCCCTCTCCCTGATTCATGCAGATCAGCCGAGGCCCGGCCACCAGAGCATGGCGTGTAGCGGCAGCAGCGCGGACATGACTCCTCCTCCTCCACTGGGCGTGAGGGATAGCACTGCCGCTCCCCAGAGATGGGCGTCTGCCCTGGGGTGTATGTAGTTGTGTAGGGGGGGGGGGGGGTGGGGGGTTCAGTGCAGGATGGAAGAAGAGGAAACAGCAGGGGGGGGGGGGGGGCTGTGTTCGGGTTTTGAAAGCTTTACAGCTGGCTGGGTGGCAATCCCCCGTGAGAGTGGCGTGATCCACAGGGATTAGCGGCTGAGGTAATGCACAGCACCGCATGCAGGAGTGCTCCTTCTCTCTTCTCTCTTCTCTTCTTCGTCCTTTCTTTCTTTTTCTTTTTGTGTGTGCTAGTGATTCAGTTTACGCTGAAAGCTGCCCTGCACTTCGAGAGCTTTGTTTTTACATTGTATCTGATATGGATTTCTGTCTTTCTTTTTTATTTCACTGATTTTTTTTTAGTAACCAGATTTTAAAAAAAGTGTTTCAATATTTCTTTCCCTTTTTCCTTCCTTCCTTCCTCCTTTCCTTCCTTCCTTCCTTCCTTCCTTCCTTTCTAGGATTTCCCAGATTACTCTTGTTGTTGTTTTGTTCATCTTTGAGGCGTGTCTTTGTTTTCTTCCGCTCTGAATTCTGTTCAGCTGTTCTTCCTTTGTTGTCTAGTCCTGTGCAATAGAAATATTACATTCATTTATCGTCATCGTCATCGTCATGTATTCTCATCATCATCACCCCACCATCACCACCACCACCACCACCATCATCATCATCATCATCATCGTCATCGTCATCGTCATCGTCATCATCGTCATCGTCGTCATCGTCATCGTCATCGTCATCATCATCATCATCATCATCATCATCATCATCAGCAGCAGCAGCAGCAGCAGCAGCAGCAGCTGCCTGATTATAATCACCAGCATGCTTATGAAGATGTAGACTGACTTCATTTGTTCTGATATGCAGAAAACTGGTACCCTCACAAACATTCTCCCGAAATGAAGGGTGAGGGTGTGTTGTAAATGCATGAGCTAAATGAAAGTCGTCACATGAATTGACTGGGGGCGTGGGCAGAGGAAAGAAATAAAACCTCATCCTTTCTTCTCTGTTGCTGGTGAATGCCAGTTTTTGTGAAGGTTAACTAGAAACAACATACCATTTGCGTCTTGTCTGCAACCAAACCATTTGAATGGTGCGTAGGTAGTACACTCAGTTCATTGTGTGTGTGTGTACATGCGCGTGCGTGCATGCATGTGTGCGTGCATGTATGTGTGTGTGTGAGATAGAGACAGATAGACAGACAGACAGACAGAGTAAAAAGCATCTGTTATCATCATGAAAAGATCTCCTCTCAAGAGGAATCCAAAGTCAAAGGGGCTTTGTCAGTTTCAGCACACCAGCTGGTGACAGCGCTGTGGACACACACTTCATGCATAATTCATCAGCTGTGGTCACACACTTCATGCATAATTCATCAGCTGTGGTCACACACGTCATGCATAATTCATCAGCTGTGGTCACACACTTCATGCATAATTCATCAGCTGTGGTCACACACTTCATGCATAATTCATTAGCTGTAGACACACTTCATGGGTAATTCAATAGCTGTGACACACACTATCATGCATAATTTTTCAGCTGTGGAACACACTTCTTTCTTTAAATTTATCAGCTGTGGTCCACACTTCATGCATAATTCATCAGCTGTGGTCACACACGTCATGCATAATTCATCAGCTGTGGTCACACACGTCATGCATAATTCATCAGCTGTGGTCACACACTTCATGCATAATTCATTAGCTGTAGACACACACTTCATGCATAATTCAATAGCTGTAGACACACACTATCATGCATAATTCATCAGCTGTGGTCACACACTTCATGCATAATTCATCAGCTGTGGTTACACACTTCATGCATAATTCATCAGCTGAACTTGTTCCACATCTCTACTTTTTGTGGGTGTCAGTTTCTGCTTTTGTGAGTTGAGCCACGTCTGTCTGCCTGTGTTCAGATGATTATTTATGGAAAGAAAGAAAGAAAGAGGAAAGGAATGAGCGAAGTAGAAACGAGTAAGGAGGAATAGCTCTAAGGTGAGTGTCCACCATAACGTCAGGCAGTAACAAAGAAGGAAGGAAGGAAGGAAGGAAGGAAGGAAGGAAGAGAGAAATGTATGAATAGATAATAAGACAGGGTATATCCCTTCTTTATACATTGATTATTTCTTCATTCATAGGGATACACACACACCACACACACACACACACCACACACACACACACACACACACACACACACCAACAGAAACTGATAGACAGGCAGGCAGGCAGGCAGGCAAGCAGGCAGAGAGGAGACAGATCAAGACAGCCATAGATAGACAGACAGACAGACATACCGACAGAGGAGAGAGGGGAGAGAGAGAGAGAGGAGAGAGGAAAGGGGAGAGAGGTGGATGAGAGAGAGAGGAGAGAGAGTGGGGGGGGGGGGGTGGGGGGAGCCTCAGTTCGTGTTATGATGGGTTTCAAAAGCTTGAAA
>CM054134.1:128238468-128265329 GCA_028751875.1 Rapana venosa
AGTGTTGGCAGTGCTGCTTGGGTTGGTTTTTGATTTTTTCGTAATGTGGTGTTTGTTTGCCAGTCTGTTTGGCGTTGATGTTCACAGTATCCCCATGGCTTGTAGTGAAGTTTTTGAGTCAGGGGGGTTGGCTTTGGTCGTGTTTTCTGTGTCATTGATTTGTTTTGTCGTAGTGGTAGGAAGGAGAGAAAAGAAAAGGAGAGAGAGAGATGATGAAGGGGAAAAAAGAGAGAGAGAGGAGAGGAGAGAGAGAGGGGGAGAGAGGAAAAAAAGAAAAAAAAGAAAGAGATGAGGAGAAGAAAAAGGGGAGGAGGAAAAGGGGAGAGAAGGAGAGAAAGAAAGAAAAAGGAGAGAAAGAGAAAAAGAAAGAAGGAAAAGAGAGAGAGAGAGAAAGAGAAAAAGAGAAAGCGAGCGCGCAGGTATCAGCCGATAAAACTGGACGAGAGAAAAGGGAAGACAGGACAGGCAGAAGACAGATGACTGAGAGGCCCCAAAAATAGGCCTCGCTCAAAACAGGCATGACATACATGTATGGGCTGCTATACTTTCGTGCATTAAAAGAAAAAATAGGTTTTTGTCTGGGGTTTTTAATATTTCGTAAGTGTCAAAACTTTTTTTTAACAGAAGGGCCCTACAAAAGCACTCAAATAGAAAAATATGAGCTAAAAATTGCAGAGTCATGGCAAAATAAAATAAACACTGTTTAATAAAGGGGGTTTGATAAAATTCCGGATATCCCTTTGTTTTCGAGAAAAAATGCATCATAATTCTTGCTCATTTCCTGTATCCTCCATAAGGAAAGAGAAACCCGCGCGACCCTACCCCCCATTTCGTGCCTGCCATTATGACCGACGTTTTACGTATCGTCTCATGTGTCGGCAACGCCCATCACTATAGGAATTGGAAAAAGCTTTAATAGGTTTAGTCCTAGCCTTTCTTGGTTTCTTTTAAATTGTGAAAAAACTGTTTCATTTTATCACCACCTGTTTGGTTCTTTGTATTGTGGTGAATACTTTGTTTGTGGTAAGTGTTCTGTGGGGGGAAAAAAAAAAAAAAAAAAAAAAAAAAAAAAAAAAAAAAAAAAGGGGTCTATGCTGTGTTCCTTTTAATGCCCGGGTTTTGTGAGGGATCTGTCAAATGAAGAAAAACCCCAAAAGCGTATTTCTATAAAAGGGAAACCATCTCTCCGAGTATTTTGCAACTGCCCAAAAATCTCTCTAGAAGAAGGGAAAAATTTGGGAAAAGAAGGCACCGCACCCCCGGAAGGGAAAGAGCAGGGCTCGACATAGAACCCTCTGGAAATAAAGGGAAAAAAGAAAGGGGGCAGCGGGGCCCCCGAATTCGAATGTTTTACGGACAGTGTTTCTGATTGAGGGGGGAGGAGCGGAGAAAGAACAAGGCAGAATTATGGGGAGGTGAGGATAAAGATGATGACTTTCGCTGAAATGGCTACCCTTTGATGAAAAATGGGAAAAAGGGCCCCACGGTTTCTGAAAAAACTGGCAAGCTGCTTGAGCCCGATTTGGATCGAACCCCCAGACAGGAAACTGAGGGAAAAACTTCCCAAGTACCCATTCCCCAAAAAATGTTCTTCTGGGCTTCCCCGAACAAAAGGAAATTTTTTTGTTTCAAACCCCTTTTCACGAAAGACAGATGTCGGTGGGGAAAATACCAAAAAACCTGTCAAAAACTGCCATGCGTAACGCTCTGCACGACCGACTTTTGAAAATAGGAACCCTCTCGGGCGGAGGCAGCTAAAGTTGCGGTGAACTGACCCGGATGCTAGCCTTCTTTTAGACGCCCCGCCCCCAAGGTCATGCCAAACCCGACCCGTCCAGAAACGGAGAGAAATGCACCGCCCTGCCTACCCCTGAACTCTCTGGGATATGTCCCGTGTTGCCATGAACCAGAACACTGTATGGGGCCCAGTTTACAAAGTTTTAAAAAAGTACAGGGATCCCCCGAAAAATCGGTAGAGCTGCGTGGCCAGCAAAAAAAACACATGGCAGCCAAAAACCCGCTCTTTTTTTTGGCCGGAAGCCCTGGAAGGCAGGGCAGACAAAAAAGATGTTTTGGAAGAAGGGTCAGAAAAACAGCCACCGGGAGTAAACCCATCCCTGATGAACCGCCCCCCCCTTTGGAACAAGGTTAGTGAATTTGAAATTTTTTGCCCCCTTTTGTGCTTTCTTAAAACCAAGATGATAAATTTGCAGCGGAAGCATTAAGGAAAAATTGTCTCGTGGAATTGTTAATTCTGACCCCGATGTACTTTAAACCGTTTAAGGAATTTAAAAAATTTTTTGATTGCCCAAAGATATAAAGCAAAATCACAAAGGCATTTAACAAACATGAAAAAAATGTATTGACTTGAAAAAGAAAACCTGTTGAACAAAGGTGATTTTAAAAAATCCCGCCCCGAATAGGACAATTTCTACCATCTTTTTTTAGGGAGAAAAAAGATGGATCATTTAGAATGATTTTTAATCTGAAAAATCTAAAGAAAAGGTAGAATATAAGAAATTTAGATGGAAAAATACATACAGCTTTGGATTAGTGCGCAAAATTGTTATTTTGCATAAATTGTTGAGAGATGCCATTTTATGGTGGGGAAAAAGACTTTTCAAAAATACCTGAAATTCAGATGGAGGAAAAATGTACTGTTTTCGGGCAGTGCCAGGGACTCAGTCCGTTTCCAGAAAATTCAAAAAAACTTATGAAACCGTCCTAGATGTTAATGTATGGGTCCCCGAAACTTCATCATTGATGATAGTTTAATTGTGGAGAGTTTGAACGAAGTTGTACAGTGTGTGACAGCACGATAAAAAATTTTTTAGACTATCTGGATTTTATGTACATGAAAAAAAATCTCGTTCATACCCGGCAAAAATCAAACCTGGGGTTTAAAATAACCCCAAACAGTGTTGCTGAAGAATTAAAACAGAAGTTGTTACCAAAAAATTTCATCGGAATTTTCCTAAGGTTTTTTGGTCTTGTTTTTAAAGGTTTTTTTGCTTGGGGCCAATGGGCCTTTGTAAAAAAGTTAAAAACAAATTTTTATTAAAAAATAAGGGAAATATAAGTCTGCAGGTTACATTTTAGGAAAAGCAGGCTAGAATGGTGGATCAATAAAATAGATAACAAAAAAGGTCCCATTCAGAATCAGATCCTATATTATTGAAGACAGAAGCTGGTACGGATGGGGTGCTTGGATTGTTGAGACCAAAGCCCAAACCAGGCGGTGGAGTGAGAAAAAACAAAAGGGGGAATTAAACCCTTGGAGCTATTAGTGTCTTGTTGTCTCAAATCTTGTTTCTTTCAACTGAAGTTTACATAAAAATCATGTCTGTAACACAAGCAAGTTGGTTTTTACAACAGGGTTCTAACAGATCAAAACAGGGTAACGTGTCCAGCAACTTGGTTGGGTTTTGCAGGGCAATCTAGTGTGCCCCCACCCCGATGGAATAAAAGCTGGGAAAATTGTCTCCCCGGCCATACCAAAAAATAAAAAATTTACAGCTTTTCTGGGGTTAAAAATTTTTAGTTTTCCGAATGTGTTTCTTTGTTTTTTTTCCCCGTTTTAGATTTGCTTTTGGGGTGACCCGGGAAATTTTTTCCATTTGCATTTTTGGGAATTTTAAAGCAGTTTTTTTTTAATTTTACCCCCGGGCCCCTTTTAAAAAAAGAAAACAGGGGGATTTTGCCCCGCCGGAAAACCCAAGGGCCCCGAAAGCCTTTTGTCCCCCCCGGGGGAAAAGCCCCTTTTTGGGACCAAAAACCCCAGACCCAAAAGTAAAAAGAAAGAAAAGAAAACCCCCTGAAAAACTTATTGTTGTTGAAAGGGGTTAATAGGTTGCACGGGGGTTTGGGCCAAGTTTCTCTGCCCATGGGGGCCTGCCCCAAAAAATGTAAGTTAAAGGTTTTAGAAATTTTTGGGGGACAACATGGATTTTTGCCTTAAAACCAAGGGATTTTTTTTTGGTCTTGTTAAAAAAAAGGGGAATTTATTAAAGCGCTGTGGGCAGTGTTTCCCTAATTGTTTTCTCCCAAAAATAAGGGGGTCTTCGGCAAATGTTTTAAAATTTTTTGAATGTTTTTAAAAAAAAAAAAAACCATATCACCCCCCCTTGGGGTTAAATTTGGTTTAAAAGTGGTGTGTGTGTGTGTGTGGAGGGGGGTGGGGGTGGATTCTAAGAAGATTATTCTTTTATTTCCTATCGCATTATGTCTTGTGTTTTCACAGATTTAACGAATGGCACACTAGGCAGAAGCTGCAGTAACAGCACACAACATCAACAACAACAACTCAACAAGAACAAAACAACTCCAAGAAGCTAACAACAGCAAAGCATACAAGTAGCCACAGAGAAAAGCCCCAGCTAGCGCTAGCTAACAACAACAGCTCAACAGCAGCAACTAGCAGCAGCAACGGTGGGCCATCTAGTAGAGCCGTGCAGACCGTCCCTCCCACTTCAACTGTTTCGCACCAGGAAGCTAGTGATGGACAACTGCGCGGCGAATGTCCTGGGCAGGAAGCATGTCCCCCCCCCTGACCTGCAGACTCCACCTTCCCCAGGAAAGAAAACCACCAAGTCACAAATCTCACTCCTCCCCCGTGGAACCTTTCACTGCTGCTGAACTCTAGCTGCGATACAGGCCCGTGGATTCGTTTCACCGCCTCTAGCCACAGCTGTCATTTTCTGGCATCTCTGTTGAAAGAGGGATATTCATATATGCGCTGTGGGCATCCGCTCGTTCTGCGCTAAGTTGTTTTCTCCTTAATATGAAGGGGCTCGTTCCGGTCAACATTGAACTTGTAACAGCGCTATTTATGAAGGGTGGTTTTTGAAAGAAAACACCACTACCAGTATCACCCACTTGGATGTAAATATTGTGCTTAAAATGTAGAAAGTGGGTTCCAGTGTAAACGAAAACGTTCAATGAAACTGGCACTGCAACTTGTGATGTTAATTGACTGCTGTCGGGTCAGACTGGTGTCAAACTAATGCTGCACTTGACATCGATAATATGACTCTAACGAGGCAAAAATGTGTATTTTATTAAACTAGTTTATTAAAACAATCAAGAAGAGGAGCCCATCAATCACGATTGGACACTCATGGCTTTTTGTGGATAAGGAGGCTAATGTGTGTATCTACACACATTGAAGAATACCTTAGACGACGAAGAACTGACTGGGCTCTGATTTCCACTGGACATTTGTTTATCACTCTCCAAGCACCGCACTCCACCCAGAGGAGCTAGTAGCGATACATCTCTGCTGCTGAAATGGACGCTGGATTGAGGCAGGCATCGACATTACACGCTTCACAGGCCCCATGTACCAGGCGCCAAGTACTTCAGCAGCAAAACTTGGGCGACGCTCAATACACATCATATTGAACGCAGCGGGTAGGACGAATGTTTCCACATTTGCAAAATATTATACTAGAATGTGTGGACCAACACTGACCATGGGCCAGTCCATTCATGGTGCCGTTTTTCCTCAACACAGAAATGTAAGGTTTTAGGCACATGATATTTCTTTTTTTCATTTGATGGATGTGTTTGTCTCCGAGAACACTGTGACTCTCAAATCTCCATGTGACCTGTAGTGAGGTATCAGGAAATGAGCAAGAATTACAATACAATTCAAAGCGAGACTTACCTGTAAGTTGAAAGGGTTTGATAAATTCTTGCGAAATTTATTGTAGACCGCGACGGAGTGCACATGCCTCCGTGCAAATTAAAAACGGGTCTGATGCATACCATGCAAGTAAAATGAAATGCATACATGCAAAACGAAACTACTACCATAGGAAAAATAACGAATTTGCCTATCAGTTTGTTCTTGCACACCGTGCAATAGTAAGACATCACACCCAAAGTTAATGAAAACGGAATGATAACAATGTGTATTAATTATTTTGAAGATCTGTTATATATAGTGTGACACAGTGTTCTCTCGAGGCTCTACAAACTGGCGGTAGATGCGCGCGGTTTCTCATGTGCCACTCCGTTCCGTATACAAATAAATTCGCAAGCATTTACAAACAGCTTCAACTTACGATGGTAAGTCTCGCTTTATTGATATTTACTTATAATGGTAATTATGTAAGGTGATGTATTCGTTCTGCGGAAATCTGAGGGAGTCTTCCTAGTACTTCAGCAGTGGTTTTTTTAAATAAGAATCCTAGAAGCAAGGCTAAAAATATCCCAAAGCTATGAGGTACATTTAACAATACAACAATATGTGTAGAGCAACGAGACAGAGACACACAGACACACACTAGACTCACACGCCACACAGGAACACAACAACCACGTGACACACACACACGAGAGGACAGATCACAGACACATAAGACACAGACACACACACACAGACACACACACAGACACACTACACATAGACACTCTCCACACAAACACACCCACTCCCATTAGGACTGGACATTGTGTGCTCGAGTTTGCTTTTAAGTCAACATGTTCTGACTTGGATGGAATATAATGCATAGATTATATTTTTTACCCTAAATAAAGGTCATTTGGTACGAGACTTACCTTCAAAACAACATACCATTCCACACTAACACATCACCACCAGCAGCACACTCACACACATTATTTTATACATACACAGACGCACGCATGCACACACATTATTTTACACACACACGCACACACGCACGCACGCACCCACGCTCGCACACACATTATTTTGAAGATAGGTACAAAGATACCTACAAATTTAGAACAGCAAAAATGTGATATACGGGGTCGTGCAACACTAGTTCAAACATCAATCTCAAACATGCATTTCAAGTGACCGCACGGGTGATGTGTGTGTGTGTGTGTATGTGTGTGTGTGTGTGTGCGCGTGTGTGTGTGTATGTTGTGTGTGTGTGTGTGTGTGTGTGTGCGTGCGTTGGCGTTTTTTGTTGATGTGTTGTATGTATGTGTGTGGTGTGTGTGTGTGTGTGTGTGTGTGTGTGTGTGTGTGGGTGTTTTGTTAGTAATGATCGACAATTTCCAAAACACCACCATGGATTCAAATTTGATCATCATCATGAAATATAATTTTTCTGGGTGAAATTAATTTCGTGTTTTCTTCAGTTCTCCATCGAGATTGTGTGTTGTGTCATTGTATTCTTCTAGTTAATTAATGAGACAAAAATGCATTTCTTTAATGTTTATTTGATACATTCGTCTGTGTGTGTGTTTTTCTTGGGGGGTGGCTGCTTAGTGCTCGGTTACTGGCTCATTCCGTCAGCAGTTCCATTTCCATTCTCCACTTGGATACACCTTCGCTCCCGTGTCCTGCAGTTAGCTCCCCCTGCATCATAGGTGAATTATCTCTATTTACGTTGTTTTTTCCCAAACTTTGTTTTGTTTACTTGTTTTATGTAATATTTTAAACAAATACTTTATTCACTCTCTTTTGAGCAGTCTTCTTTTTTAACGGATCTCGGAGAGAGACGAGAGAGAGACTGAGAGACGATTGAGAGCAGACGAAGAGAGGAGAGAGAGAGATGATATAGAGAGAGAAGTATGAGATGAGAGAGATATAAGACAGCCAGACACGACAAAGAGAGAGAGCTCGAAACTCGACTCTGAACTGTTTATTGAGGGAGTAAATGGATATAGTACAGGGCCTTCTTCACACTATGCTCTCACAAAAAAAAGAAAAGAAAAAAAGACGAAAAATCCGTCACGAAAAACCCCACACACACACGCATCGCACGCACGCACACACAACACCACACACACACACACACACACACACAGCACACACACACACAGACACACACAACACACACAACATCACACACACAACATTTGAGAGTGGACTGGCCTTTGAGTGGATACGCAGTGCTAGGGAAAGCAGGGACCGCGGGGGAATGGAGGAAGATGGTTGCTAAGTCTTCATTTAGTGCATCCACGGTCCATGGGACTCGGAGGTAGGTCCGAGGTGAGGTGATGGTGAGGTGACGAGGACTTGGGGGGTGACGTGTACTGGGATTAAATTTTTCTCTGGAGCTCAAAAGAGTAATGATGAAAATCCGTTTGTGAAATTGTTGAAAGCCAAGGCGCACGCACCTAAGTCAACCCATCCACAATGGTAACTCACGCTCAATGCTGATTTTAAACCGTAGCTTGGGGAGAAGCGAATGTGCTCAGGACAACCTGAGCTACCCCGTCCTTAATGTTAATGTTATTAATACTATCATTATCATCAGTGTCGTGGGTTATCTTCATCATATCATCATCATCTATCTATCATCTCATCATCATCATTCTCGGTCGTCGTTCGTCGTCGTCGTCGTCGTCGTCGTCATCATCCTCATATCATCACCAATAATTATTTATCAGTGTCGTTTTTATCATCCCATTCTCAACTATTGCGTTGTCAAGTAAATGAATCGTAAGATACATAAATCACATTGACTTGCATCAATTCGATATCCTATATCTTTTTTTTTCTTTTTTCTGCTAATACGTACAGGAGCCATCAGGTGCTTGTTTACACACTATGTCACCACCCGCTGATCAACCGTCATCGTGGTTCGATTGTGTTACCGTCTCGTGAGCAGATTATCTTCGTCAATACTGATCAGAAGTGAGTCAAGGGATCAATGGACGACCTGCTGTCATATCAGAACCAGTGCTTGTTTGTGCTGCATGGCAATGGAGGACTGTCTGCTTCAGTCATAACAATCATTATAATAATGATAATAATAATAACAATAATAATACATGGAATTTATATAGCGCCATATCTTAAACCCCCCCAAATCATAGCGCTTTTGTTCATCCCACTCATTCACATTGCAGCTTGTAGAGTCTCTATTGAAGAGAGGGAGGAAATGTGGGGGGGGGGGGGGGTGGGTGGAGAGGCGACAGAACAGGAGAGAAAGAAATGGAAGGGGCATACACGCACGCACACACACACACCCGCGCGCGCGCGCGATGACACGTGCGCACATACACCACGCACACACGCACGTACGCGCCAACACACACACACGCACACACGCACACCCACACACAACCGCATCGCACCACCACACACACAAAATACCCACATCGCACCCACACACACTCTGACACAACATACACACACACACACGCACACACACAAACAACACACGCAGCACACCCACACGCCAACGCACACCCACTCGCATCGCACGCACGCGCACACACACACAACACACACACACCACAACCTCACAAACACCCACACACAGACACACACACTCACACTCACACACACACACACACACACACACACACGCCACCCATTCAACTTCATATTGCGCTACATTGTTCATTCAAGCATGGACAGCCTTATGCACACATACAGACACGCACTCACACACATGCATACAGATATTGGGCATTATATTAACTCGTACCTCAATATACAAGAATGAGTAAGACCATTGGTTGTCGGTTGGGAACGGCTGACAAATGTTTTAAAAACAAACACACACACACACAACACACTCACACCACACACACACACACACCACTCCACACACTACACACACACACACACCACGCGCGCGCGCAGCACGCGCTCGCACCGCACGCACGAAGTCGAGGAGATTGTAAAGTAAAGACACATATATGCTTGTTATCAATCGTCGAAGCAAATGATTTGAAAGATGAAAAAATCTTTGCAACCACTCAGCATTTGGCCTCGGGCGCCGCCCCCCACTTCCCCCCCCCCCCCCCCCCCACACCGCGACTACCATACTTACAGCGCGCGCACGCGCAACGCCCACGGCACACACACAAACTCTCTGCTCTCTCTCGCTCAAAAGTTTTTACGCAAATGTATCAATGTACCATTGCCAGATATGTTCAAGTAAGAATTGATGAGTACAAACATAGTGTGTCTAGATACATCGTTTCATTCTATTAACAAAAGGAAAACAATGTAGGCCCTCCAACTGCTTTATGAACATGAGACGATTTTGTATATCTGCATATGAATGAGTTTTCTTTGACAGCATCTTCTTTCTATGATGCGGATTATGGGTGATTTAAGTTTATAACCAGTATTAAATAGAATAAATGGTGTTTGTTCTTCGTTATTCATGTAATTAAATTGTTTACTGACATACTCTTTCTGCATGATTTGGGGTATGTATATGTTTGGTGTAGTCCTTCTTTATCAGTCACAAATCATTACGGGTTTGTGCATTTGCGTTGCCATTGATCATGATATAACACACTTGTTCCATTCAAGTCCCAAACAAATGTATTTTGGTAGGTCCAAGGCCAATGGTACATAATATCATTTCAGAGTCAGTAGTTCTCTCTCTCTTCGCTCGTCTCTCTCTCTCTCTCTCTCTCTCTCTCTCTCTAGCCTCTCTCTCTCGTCTCGTCTCCTCTCTCTCTCTCTGTCTCTCTCTCTCTCTTCTCGTCCTCTCTCTCTCTACTTGTCACACACACACAACATCACACAAAGCACAATGACATCTGCAGTATTCAATGTACCTTCTGAAAATTAAAGTCGGGACTTTGGACTTAGACAAACACACACTGTCACACCTACACCACTAACTCACACTACACAAACTACACAGTCACACTTCTCACCACACACACACACACACACACATCAACACTACACACACGCACTACAACACACATCGCGCACACACACACACTCTTCAACACACACGCCTCACACACGCAACACACACTCTCCTCTCCCTCTCTATCACACACACATACACACACTCTCTCACACCACTCACTTTACACACACACAAACTCACACACACTCACACACATTTACGCAAGCACACAAACATACTAAACTCACACACACACACACCTTCACACACTAAAATCATCTAAATGTGAATAGACGTTAAACTGACGATATCACACTCGCACCCACACCACACACACACACACACAACACACTACACACACACACACACACACACACACACACACACACACACACAAACTCATTAATTATTGTTGACGCGCAAAGTACTCGGGTGGCGAGCACCATTTTTAGGCAATGACAAGGAATTTGGGAATTACGGCACGGAGCTCATATGCGTAGTTTCTATTTATAGAGTCGGTAACACGCTGGTCACGTGGTCATGATGACATTTCCCTATGTTGTATGGTGCACAAGATCCAGTGTATAAACCTCTCTCTCTCTCGCTCTCTTTCTATCTTCTCTCTGCCATCTATCTCTGCTCGCCCTCCTCTCTCTCTACTCTCTTCTCTCTCTCTCTCTCGCTCGCTATCTGGAGCCTAAATGTTTCTAAAACTAAAGATCTGCTATCGACTTCAGAAGATCAGGGCAGACTCCGAAAAAATATTATATCATATTCAGAGTTGAAACGTTTTGGAACGATAAGTATCTGGGACAGTTTTGGTACCACAAAATAATAAATGGGCACATTAACCACTGACGCTGTTGTCAAAAAAGGACAACAACGTGGGGTGGTTTGGGTATTTCTGAGGAACTCTGAACTCATTTTTTTGTCACGAAAGATTCTTTCCTTGTGTTACTGTCTGAAAGAGAGTAGTTCTATGCTTTCGCTTTGTTGGTACGCATTAACCTTCGTGTTAAAATGAGAATGGCCCTGCAGAGGAATTGTAAGATCTGCCTCTAAATATATTGGAGAAGAACAAAGAAATCTCAAAGTCGTTCTACACCAGCAATTGTACGGCAAAGGCCACTGCCTGTTTGGGGGTTGGGGACTTGATCTTCCCCTGCTTTGTTCCCGAATTTCCATTGTTGCCCTTCGGACGCCCTTTTCAGTGTCCCATCAGCCAAAACAAACAGAAAAAGAAATTCTTTTGTGTGCTCAGTAAGCATTCAGAATCTGAATCACAATGATATTGACTACCTGGATTGATACTTTTTCCTGACTTTCTGCCTGTATTGTCATGCTATGAGTTGTAGCCAATAACCTAAATTGTCATGGTTCATGAGTGTAGTCTCAATACTGTGTGTGTGTGTGTGTGTGCCTGTGTGTGTGTGTGTGTGTGTGGTGTGTGTGTGAAATAAGTCTCTCCTCTTCTTAGTCACTGTTCTTTATTAAACATTGAAATCCATACATTGGTGTTATGTGTGTGTGTGTGAAGTGGGTATGTGCGCGAAGCGCATCTTGTACGTGGTCGTGTGTACGTGTTCGTAATTGGGTGAGTCGTGTGTGTGTGTGTCTGTGTTTGTGTGTGTGTGTTTGTGCGTGTGTATGTGTGTGTGTATTCGTGAAATTTTGATTTGAAGTTATTTTGGAATGTTTTAACCAATATGAAATGTAGCTTCTTGTTTTTATGCCTTTCGAGATTATGATAGTATCAATCTGCCTGTCAGTATTGTAATTGCCCTTCATGGGATGATTAAAGTGGTTTTGACTTGACTTGACTTGATTTAACTTGACTCTCTCGCTCTCTCTCTGTGTCTGTCTCATATCTTTTTTCTAAAAAATATATATAATCTATGTACCTCTTGACATTAATGTTCAGGTCAGTTAGGGATTATGTAATGTTAACTATACACTTATCTTTTTCAATCATGTTGTCGTTTTGTAGTAGGGGTTTTTTTCTTCTGGTTTTGTTGATAGTCCCTAATCAGGACAAGGGCCGGATGAAAAAAAAGTATGCCTATGCTTATTCTGTTACCCTTGAAAGATTATAAAGATTTATCCATTCAAAGATACAAGAAATCTCTCTCTTCTCTCTTCTCTCTCATCTCTCTCTCTCTCTACTTCTCTCATCTCTCTCTCTCTCTCTCTCTCTCTCAACCTCTACTCTCTCTCTCTCTCCTTCTCTCTTTCTCTCTCTTCTGACGTTATTATGTGCATACCTGATGTGCATCTTGGTCCTAAAATCAGTACCGCGCACTTGTTGTGTGTGTGTGTGTGTGAGTGTTTGTGTGTGTGATTTGTTTTGTTGTTGTGTGTGTTGAATGCATGCGTATCTCTGTGCGCGCTGCTGCCTGCGCCCGCGCGCTATCGTGTAATATGAGAAAGAAGAAGAGAATGACATGAACCCTGTTTATCTGAGGCGAAAAGACTAAAGCACAATCTAGTGTTTTTTTTCATCCAGCCACAGTACAAAGCGTAACTCAATCAACCAAACTATTTCAATTAACAAACAATAATGAAATGTCTACGAGAATGAGAGTCAATTGAGTAAACATGCATAGATCAAACAGAATAGAGAGAGTTGTATACACACGTTCGACAGATATGCAGGGATCGAGACGGTGTAGGTCGATGGAGTGATGGAGTATGTAGGTTTCAGATGAGGAGGATGGAAGATAAGGGATTGTGTTTTAAAATGAATGAATCGAATGATCTTTATTTGAGAGAGAAGGCGGGCTGGTGGGGGGAGGGTGCGTATATATCATTATGGTTTATGTTAGAGGATAGACAAAAGGAGAGAAAACAAGGACCAGGAAGAGACAAGAGGTCAGAGCATTCGCGAAGGATAAAGGTATGAAGGAGGCGGAAAGGGAAGAACATGGTAAACTAATCAGAACTACAATTTATGTACGGTAACAACACATCATACATAATCAATTATGAATCAAAATCCCTAACACACTTTATTGTGAATACAGGTTTCAGCACATTAGCAGAACGCTATAATGCACCTACCCAAAACAGTTCATGTGAGAGACAGCTGACTAAAGGGTGAGCGGGGCGAAGGGAGGGAGAGGGAGGGGAAGAAGGAGAATTGGCGAAGAGTAGAGAGAGATGTGAGAGAGAGAGATGAGATTTAATGATGTTAATCCGAGTACGCGAATTATGTACCCCTATCTCGTCTACGAGAGATGAGACTGAGACGAATGCGAGAGAGAAGAGACGTGCATAGGTACCTTTATCGTTGCATCATGTTGGGTGTGCATTCATGCATAACGAGGCAGGTGGTTGTGTTGCGTGCGTGCAGTGCGGTATGTGTGTGTGTGTTGTGTGTGCGCGCGCGCGTCGCGTGTCAGTGTCGCGGTGTGATTGCTTTTCCTTGTGGTTTAAGTGTCTGTGCATGGCGCGCAAAGCTTCGTGTGTCATCGTCTTTATGCGGTGATATGCGTTGCATCTGCTATACGTACGAGTATGTGTCTACGCATTATTAACAAAAAATTGGGCACGCGATGGGAGGCGGAAGGTGGTTGCGTGCGTGTATACTAGGTAGGTTCCTCACTTGTGTGTGTGTGCCATGCGCGCCGTGCGCCCTACCATGTGCATGGCCTATTTCATCGTAGTATCGTTAATGAATATTCATGACTGTGCCTATGTACTAACTACTGTCTTTAGCACTTGCATTTTACCTAAACTTGTCTTCCCAAAGCTCTTCCGTACACTGCGATCTTATCCTTTCTCTTAATAAGGCCAACGCGTAATCGAATACGCCTGCTCTATTCTTTTCTTTACCCTGCATTTAGGTCAATGAGTCCGTGCCCGTCCCTTGCGAGCACCATGAATCGAAGACTTTAATAATATACATAATAAATAATAATAATAATATAATAAAATGGACTTACATTAAGCCGCTATATTCTTCGCAAAGACAACATCAACAGCACATGCATTCACCATAATCTTTACACTAGTCATGCAATCAATGATAAAATACTCATAGTTTAAAACAAACCGATATTTACAAACATGGCGCGTTGCAGACAAAATCTATGAATAATAGTTCTCGATATGTTCAAATGTTTTTCAAAAGCACACATTACCACTCGCCACAGGCCGTTATACTTTAGCCAGGTGATTTATACATGCGGTTAGATATGAAACATACAGGAGGAAGTCCTTAGCGTTTGAAATAAATATGTCTTCGATTTAGGCTGGATCTTAAAAAGTGTCATAACTAGTTTCTGGCGAAGAAGAGAGAGAGGTTGTTCCAGTATGATGTCCAGAAATAGAGAATCAGCGGCGGCCACTGTGGATTGGTTGTTGAATCTAGGTATTTGTATGGCACAAGCTATCTGACGCTAGACCAGCTTCTCCATCTTGCGCACTCTTTGTCGCTAGTTAAGTCACATACCACACCCAAGGTCAGTGAGTCATCTCTCGAATGTTGTTTTACTTCCCATCATTAATCTTCTGTTTTCGCTGTCATGCCTCTTTCCTTCTTCGCTCTCCCCTCCTTGATACCTGTTTGTTCCTGTCCCCTCTAGTAGACAGTCTGGGCCAGTCCTAAGAGGTTCCGTGTGCCGTGCCTGTTATCCACTTTCATTTGCGTTTTTCCTCGCTGAATGTCAGGTATGTTCTTCAGTATGACGCCATGGGTGTTTAATTTCTTCGGGACAGGGAAGTGTAGCTGCAGGAGAGGAGACGGGCGCGCCACCTTCGAGATGTCGGCCTTAGAGAAAGCTGGAGGTCTCTGGTACACCTTGCTTCCTACACTAACTGCCAGAAAGTTATGGGAACTAGCGTTAACTTTTATTTTAAATCACAGCTTTCTTGAAAGAGGTATACGTGTTCTGTGCATTTGATTTGTGAATTTGATTGGTTTTGTACCGCGCCCAATTCTTGCTGATGGCACCCAGTAATTTTACACACACACACAGAGAGAAACACGGACCAGAGACACCGGACACAGACACACACACAGACACACCAACCCCCGACACAACACAGACACACATCACAGCCACACCACACACAGGGGTGAATGGCTGGCGCGCACGGCACACACACGATACACACCTATTCACACACACACAGGGGTGAATGCCCGCGCAGCCGCAAGCACAGCACATCATACTACCCATTCAACACACATCACACACTCACAAATATACACACCATTTCACACACACACACACATTCACACACACACCCCACACACACAACACACACACTCACACACACAACACAACAAACCACACACACACACACACACACCTCTGTGTGCACACGAACCCCTACTCAGGACAGGGGCGCTGCTCATCATTAATTATTATCATATCATCTTCATCACCTCATCATCATAATTTATTATGATTATTCAGCGATGCACGTTTTTTTGAATTACATGTTGATCTGAGAGAGAGAGAGAGGATCGAGCAGAGAGATGATATTATGTAGACCACAGTTGAACGACTGAAGATATATTCTATGATGAGATGAGAGACGAGCGAGAGGCATGGAGAGAGAGCAGAGATGGACAGAGAGAGAGAGTAGAAGAGAGAGAGGAAAATCCGTAACAAAAATCACACATGATTATTCGCTCAGGGATTTCTCGCAAGTTAGCAAAGATAACACTGCTGACCTCTATTCAACAAGTAGTGCCTGTTCTTGACTTATTGATTAGTTTTACACTGTCCGTATTGTGTTTTTGTTGTTTGATTTCATTTACAGAATCGATAACAGCATGTCAAGGAAACATAATCAGTCTCCGTCGTATAGTGTTGTGACAACTGTGGAAAGCTTATTCAACTGAAACTGGAAGTTTCTTTTCTGGTTCTCGCTTTGTTTGGTTTTTTCCTTGCTCTGTAATCACTCCTACATGGTTTGAGAGGGAGAATGGCGACGTAAAATCCTTGTAGCACTGACGTTAAACCTGTCAGTTTTTCGTTAACTAGTAGAGTCTTGTGTGCGGTGGGAACAAGGATGGCAGATTACCAAAACCCGTACACACGTGAGATTGGATGCTAAGAAATAAAAAAAAAGCACGTAGATGCTTATTTCTCATTTACCTCGATATAGAGGAATTTGAATTATACAGACATTAATTTTGTTTTTTTACAGTTTTTGTCAAATATCTGAACACATATTTTGCCACTTTTCAGTTATTCGACATGATGATCTCTGTGGGGCTATGTTATTTATTGTTATTGTGTGTATGTGTGTGCTGTTTTATACTTTATTTTTTTAACGCATCTGCGCGCTTGTGCGCGCGCGCGTTGCTCGCGAGCGTGAAAATGTTTATGTCTGTGTGAGTGTTGTGTGTGTGTGACAATTCAAGATGTATTTAGGTTTTAGTTATTGTCTTACGACGATTTGATCAAGAGGAAATAGTCACTTCTGTGAAATACACCTTAGGCGTGAGTTGTTTCCTCTTTAAATCAGTGACGTTTGCATTATAATAAATTGTGAAAAACACTCAATGCTGACTTTCCTCATTACATTTTGTGAGTGAGTTACTGACATTCAAATCTGAAACTAATCTCAGGAAGAATGAGGGAAATAAACAAGATATTATGTATGTTATATCCTCTCATAATGCAGAGGTTTTTTTTAACCCACCTAACTAAAACTAACGCCAAATAGAAACGCATTTGCCGAGTGTCCATACGTTCGCGGAATTCCCATCGGATAGCGCCCTTTACTCAAGTTCATGACTTGGATGATCTGAGTGAATACATGTTGTGGTGGGTGGGTGCGGTAGAGGAGAAAAAGATGACACGTACGTACTTATGTGATGTCTGTATGTCTTTGTCAGCAGCTTTTTTTTTGTGGTTTGCTTTTTGTTTGGGTTCATCCATTTTAGCTCAGGCACAGTACAGGATAGGCTACACCTGTATATATAACTATGTGCATACACTGTAGGTTGAGAGATGTTGTCGCACAAAATTTGCGGCTTGTATGAAGTGGAAGGAGCTACCCCCCGTCGTTAGACGGGCCAGACGAGGCGGTGGCTGAGTTAAGATAGGTGATTTATCTCGTTCCCCGTACAGTTTACAATCCTAGACTTTGAGGTAAACTCCGCTAGGACATTAACAACAACACTTTACCTTTAAACAACCCAAACACACTTGAGATAGGAGAGATAGAGTTTACTGGCAGTTGTGAGAGCACAAATCGGGAAATCACATGACTACCACAGTAATGTGAACTTCGCTCCATAAAGTGGTCATCAACCCGATTCGAACTGGACTGGAATTTTTGTTTCTACCCAGAAGAATTGAATCTGTATTTACTAAAAATGGCCACGACATATGTTGATGGAAGACATTCCCACTCTTTCGCAGAAAAGGATATAAAAACGACCGTACGTACACTTGCAGTTTCTAGTCTTGACTGTGGTTGAAGCTGTGCCTGTATCTTACAGTCTGCCGTGGCTGAGCTGCATGCAGAAAGACAGTCCTGAAACAAACATTGACGGGAGGTAATCAAACAATGAGGGAGAAAAGGCTACGCTTCAGCCTTAGCTTCCAGGTCGTGTAGTTAGTATAGAAACAAAATAATGTTTGATCGTTTTCAAAGGTGTTTTTTTAGTATGAAAACAATGCATTGTTGTTTTAGGATGAAAGACATTGATCAACAGAGGTTGTGGTTGATCACATTGGAATGAGGTCACATGAGGATTGCTTTGGGTCTCTGCAGTTGTTTTGCTATTGTGAGCATTAGCAAAACTAGAAGACACGACGAAGTGAGAGTTGAGAGAGTGGGTATGTACAGTTGGTTTTTGCTGGGTGAGAGGAATAGCGAAAAGTTAAAACTTCACCAAAATGTGTTTGTTATTCAGCTGAGTTTTGATTCGTCAGGCGGCTATAAGATGACCTTTACAAAAAGTGTTTTTGTGTCTTATGGATGCCTGTACGCGCAGTACGAACGACACGAAATACACCGAGTGATAAATAACTATATAGGACAATAGAGGAAAAGGGCAAAGACAGCTGATACGAGGGAACAGGCCTGAAGAAAGGGGGAAGAAAACTGGTGCAGTGTGTGTGATCTTTGAGTGAGTGAGTATGGGCAAAGTCGTGTGTATTCTTAACCCAGTCGAAAGCTAGATACGCAATAGAAAATGTTCATGCAAGAATAAGTGGTAAATTGCACAAGACTTTCACAACGCTTGGGGCGCATTTTAACCAGCCTGTCACTCTGAAATTGATCATTAAGACGTATGTATTTCGTAGACATCTTTAAAACTTTTTATGCAGGAGTTCGCAAACTCCATGCCAGTATTTTCATTGCGATGATAAATCGTCCATTGAAGAGCTTGTTACATTTTATCCATTATTGCCGATTTGTTTGAATGTCTCGTGGCTTTGATGTTCTTTGTGTGTGTAATTGTATGTTGTTATTTATATATTTGGAAAAATTGTTTGCATTCAAAAAGTTTTGTTGTTTTTTTTTAATTAAGAGGTGTCAGTTTTTCCAATGCAGAACAATGTTTACTGTGTTACTTTTGTTGATTTGATTTTAATGCAGAGCAGGCAGGAAATTATTCACGTTAGGAGGAAAGCATGGAGAAGACGACGAGAAGATGAGAAATGAGAGATGATGAGTGAGACTGCAACGAAGAACGAGAGACAGAGAGAGGAAGAGAGAGGGCGAGAAGTGAGAGAAGAGAGAGTAAAAACCAACACACAAACCAACAAAACCCCACCATCCTCATCATCGTCGTCCGGCTACGTGTTCGTTTTCGTTTTGTTGCGTGTTGCTGTGCTCGGCTGCTTGCTGTGTTGTTGTTGTTTGTTGTTGTTGATGAAGGATGATGATGATTATCGTTGCTGTTTGCTGCTGACTTTATGTTGTTCATTATCATTATTACTATCACTCATTTTGTCATTATATATTATAAATATTATATATATATACCTCTATATATATATATATTATATATTATTAGTATAGATAGTATATATATCTATCTATCTATCTGTATCTTGGTATATATAATATATATATATATAGCAAGAGGGGACAGGTGGGAATGACTACTTTCTAGCCTTGGTTTTGATATGGCTTACTGGAGATGTTGTCGGGGAGGGAGGATAGAGGGAGGTAACAGGATGAGGGATGGGTGGCTGGAGTGCCATGGGTTGGTTGTTGGAGGGGGGGGCGTAGGGGGACGGGGGGGGGGCTAGGGGATATGGAGGGTGCAGTAGATAGATTTTGTCGAGATATACTCCTCCCAAATCGTTTGAACATGTTGCTGCTATAGTCTATCATTTTTCCTGTTGATCATTATTCATCTTCTATCTTTGTTGTTTTGGCGTTTTTTTTTCATATTTTTTAAAATAATTTTTAATGTTAAACAAAAATCTTGTTGGAGTCTTTTTGTTTCTTTTGCCTATCAGTCCTTTACTCGTTATTTCGTTTAAAAAAAACTCGTTGTACAGACGTTCTTAGTGTACTTCCTTTTCTTGTTTTTTTTTTTGTTTTGTTTTTTTGAAGGTGGAGGTGGGAGTGGAGGAGTCAGAGGAGGGGGAGGGGAGGGGAGGGAGTGGTTCTTTGGTTTTGCTGGGTTTGGGTTTGTCAGCTTGTTTGCTTTGTTTGTCACGTGTTTGCTTTGTTTTTTTCCACGTACTTGATTTGTTTTGTGTTGTTTTGTTTTTCCACGTTTTTAATTGTGTTCTCCCTCGCATTTGTCACGTGTTTGTTGTTGGGTTTGTTTTTTTTTTTTTCGTTTTTTGTTAGCTTTGTTTTCTTACGCGTTTGTTTTGTCGCGTGTTTGTTTTAAAAAAACTTTTTTTTTTTATCTTGTTTGTTTTTCTTCTTGTGTTTTTTTATGTTTTGAAATTGTGGATTGTTGGCGGGGAGGGTATGTGTGTGTGTGTGTGTGTGTGGAGGGGGGTGGGGGTGGAATTCTAGAAGATATATCTTTTATCTACATTGCATTATGTCTTGTGTTTTCACAGATTTAACGAATGGCAACAATGGCAGAAGCTGCAGTAACAGCAACAACAACAACAACAACAACTACAACAAGAACAAAAACAACACCAAAAGCAACAACAGCAAAGATACCAAGTAGCCACAGAGAAAAAGCCCCAGCAGCAGCAGCAACAACAACAGCAACAACAGCAGCAACAGCAGCAGCAACGGTGGGCCATCTAGTGGCCGTGCAGACCGTCCTCCACTTCAACTGGTTCGACCAGGAGCTAGTGATGGACACTGCGCGGCGAATGCTGGGCAGGAGCTGTCCCCACCCTGACCTGCAGACTCCACCCTTCCCCAGGAAGAAAACCACCCAAGTCTCACAAACTCCCCGTGAACCTTTCACTGCCGCTGAACTCATGCTGGAACTACAGGCATCCCAAGTTGAAAACGATGAACAAAAACGATGTTGTGATGAAGAAGAAGAAAAAGAAGAAGAAGAAGACCCCAAAAGCCCTCTTTCAGCTACAGGAAGTGACGCAGATGACATGCGCAGTAGAAAAAACGAGGGAAACGACTCTCGTAGCACGACAGGCGCAGACGACAGATTTCTACAAGAAGGGGGTGCATCATTCAAGTCTTTTCATCGAAGTGGCGCAAAGAGCGATTTCAAAAACCGAAAAAAGAAAATTCGCCAGTTTTCAGGAGATTTCAGCGCAGACAACAACGAGAGAGAGAAGGTTATGAGTGACTCGAGGTCTGACACGCAGATTAGTTTTCAAAAACAAAAGGCAGAAGAGACTGGTGGTGGTTTGGGGAGTGGAGCTGGCACAGACGCTGCTTGTAGAGACACGTGCACGGATGGTGATGCTTCTCCTTCAGCGTCAAGAGGTGCTACCGAGGAAAGGACATCCTCAAGGTTTCAGCAAGACCATGCTGGACATGGTGGTCATTTAGCTCTGTCGTCTGGTCAAGCCTGTGGCGAGGAACACGTCACTATGACTGACCCCTCAGGGTGAGTTAAGAAGCCGCGCGCGCGTATATTTATATATATATATTATGTGTGTGTGTGGGGTGTGTGTGTGTGTGTGTGTGTGTTTTTTTTTATTCTTTTATATCGAGGATAATGGAATAAGCACTTATGTGCTTTTTTTTTTAACATCCAGTCCCCGTTCGCGCTCAGGGCCTCGGTTTATAGTCTCATCCGAAGGACTTTTGGGGAGAGTGGAGTCTGCACTGATGTTAAGTCCAGGGGAAAATATCCCCTTGAACGGAAATCGAAAAAGGGTCGTCTGATTGCGAGCGCAATGCTCTGACCACTAGGCTATCCCTGTGTGTGTGTGTGTGTGTGTGTGTGTGTGTGTGTGTTGGTGTGTGTGTGTGTGTAAATCTATTGGTAACATGAGTCAGTTCATCAGTACCTCCCTCCCTCCCTCTGTCCCACCCTCTTTTTCTTCCCTCCTTCCGTTTTCTGTTTAAACGGCAGACATAAGTTCATTCATTATGGGGTTGTTTTTATCATTATCGTATTAATTATTAATTTTAGAATATTCAGCTGGCGCAGTCTTTTGCTATGGTGATTGTTGTTGCTGTTATAATCATTACTATTATTCTTGTAAGTATCGTAGTTATTGTTGTCGTCGTCGTCGTCGTCGCCATCATCATCATCATCATCATCATCATCATCACCATCATCATCATCATCATCATCATCATCATCATCATCATCATCATCATTACTACTATCATCACAGTTGTCGTTGTTACCGTTAATGTTTTCATAATTCTCATTATCATTATATCGGTATTTGACCTGATTGATTTTTTATCCCAGTAAAATCAACCTTTGCTAAAAGCACCATACACAAAAAAGAAACAGGAAAAGACCTTAAACAAATTTAAATGCAGTATTTTAAAGGTAAGCCACAAGCAAGGAATAACCACTTATCTGGTTTGGAATGAGCAAACATAATCTGTATTAGGGAACGGAGTTCACTTGTGGACTTTAAGAAGGCGTTCAACAGAGTTTGGCAAACAGCTCTGTGGGCAACACGAGGCTGTATAACATCAATGCCAACCTGATCAGAACCGTGCAATGCCTCTATGACAAGGCAACCAGTGCAGTCTACTATGACAACAACATAGGAAAATGGTTCCGAACCACAATTGGAGTACACCAAGGAAGTCTAATCTCCCCCTACACCTTCAACATCTTCTTAGGGAAGATGACGGCTGATGCACTTGAAAACCATGGGGAAGCAGTCAGCATTGGAGGCAGGACAATTACAGACTAACGTATTGCCAACGACATCTTTGGCCTAGCTGGACAGCTTGGTAAATCTCACTGAGGAAGCTTCTTCGATTTGACATGCAGATCTGTGCAGAGAAGACCCAGTTGATAACAAATAGGGCCAATGGCACAAGCGCTGACATTACCATAGACAACAAGTAATTTGATACTGTCCATATCTTTCAAACACTGGAAGCCATATCATTGTATGAAGGATCAAAACCTGAAGTACTCTCCGGGATAGCTCAGACCACAGCTGCAATGATCTAAACTTCAAGTCCTCTGGAATGGCAAGAACATTGCCATCAGCTCCAAGATTTAACAGATGCGTTCCCTGGTCATGTCCACTTTTGTTTATGCATGTGAAACACGGACCATAACAACAGACATTGAAAGAAGGATACTGGCTGTGGAGATGAGATGCTTTCGCAAACTTCTGGGTATCTCGTACAAAGATCACATTACCGATGAGGAAGGGAAACCCAGAATTGAAAACGCCATGGGGCCGAATGAAGAGCCCCTGACTTCTGTTGGTTTTGGGGGGTTTGTTTGTTTTGTTTTGCTTCGTAGTTGGTAACGTCCATCCGTCTGGCTGCATGGCTGGCTGGCTGACTGGGGTTTTTGTATTGTTTTTTACGAGTGGGAGTGGAGATTTGATGGATTCTTTTCCTGGGAAAGGAAAAGGATTATCGCCAGCATAAGTAACAAAATTTAGTACACACACACCCCACACACACAAAACACACACAACCCACAACACACACACACACACACACAAAAATATATATATATAAAATTTATATATTATTTATATATTATGTATATGTATTATATTTTATATTAAATATATTTATATATAAATATACATATATAAATATATATATATAATATATATATATTAAAATATATATATATATATATTATATATAATTACATAGAGGATACTGGCAACATTGAAAGTATTGCCACTTTCCTTCTTTCAGTGTTGCCAGTATTGTTTCTAAACTGCCTACTACATCACCATCACACATCACACAACACATGCCAGACTTTAGATACACGACCTCAAAACACTAATCTATATCCATCTGTTCAAAACAGGGTAGTCTCAGAACCAAGCCACCCCACCGACCCAGGTCCAGGGAACTTCCAGAAAACCGCCACAGTGACCTCCTCCCCCTCCTCCTCCTCCTCCTCCCCCTCCTCCTCCTCCCCCTCCCCCTCCTCCTCCCACCACCACCAGATCCCACCGCTGACAGAGCACAGAGATACAGAGCGACGACAGAAACAGACGGAGATGGCGCAGACCATAACAGCGCTGCGGACAGAAAACGCCAGACTGAAGGCTCTGCGAATGTGTCGGCAATGTCGCACTCGGCCAGCCAACTTGACGCTCCGTGCGGGCATTCTGTCGTGTGCCAGTGTGGGGGCCACCTTTAGCCAGTGTCTTTCTGTGGGAAAACCGTGTGGCGGAATGTGAAGGCGTATGTTGCCAGGGAATGGAGTCAGAGAGGAGGGAACAGAGAGAAAGGAGAGAGGAGAGAGAGAAAATGAGAGATGAGAGAGAGAGAGGAGAGAGAGATGCGAAAAGAGGGGAGAGAGATGGAGCGGGGCAAGAGAGAGAGAGAGTGAGTGTGTGTGTGTGTGTGTGTGGGGTGTGTGGGGTGTGTGGGGTGTGTGAAAGTCAAATTCAAGTTACAGCATATTTTTAAAAATTTTTTTCCAGTGCTTAATGAATAAGCAATGCATTTGGGTTTTTTTAAGTGTGTGTGTGTGTGTGTGTTAAAATCAAATTCAAGTTACAGCCATATTTTTTTTAAATTTCCAGATGTTACAATGAATAAGCAATACATTTGGGTTTTTTTAAGTGTGTGTGTGTGTGCGTGTGTGTAGAGGGGCGGGTGTGTGGGGTGTGCTCTGTACCTACAATCAATCAATTAGTAAGTCAAGGAAATGAACAAGGCCCCGTACTTGACAATAAATCAGTCAATAAGTCAGCCAATCAGCACAACGTACCTGGCAATAAAGCGGTAAGTCAGTAAGTCAGCCAATCAGTGCACCGTACCTGACAATTAATCAATCAGTCAGTCAATCAGTCAGTCTCTCTGCCAGTCAGTTCGTCAATCGTTTCAGGTCTGTCAGTCACACAATAGCCAGTCAAATCATTATTATAATGCATCGCTGTTGAAAGATGGAGATGCGAACAAGAAGTCCAGTCAGTCAGTCAGTCTGTTAGTCAGTCAGTCTGTTAGTCAGTCTGTTGGTCAGTCTGTCTGTTAGTCAGTCTGTCTGTTCCTCAGCCTGTCACTCAGTCTGTTTGACAGTCTGTTTAATCTGTAAGTCAGTCGGTCGGTCAGTCAGTCTGTCAATCAGTCAGTCAGTTAATTGTCTGGACTCAGTCGAAACTGTGTCCAGTGAACCTTGATTATCTAGCTAACTTGATTCGCGCGCGAGCGCGCGCGCGCGTGTGTGTGTGTGTGTGTGAGTGTGAAAAGAGAGGAGAGAGAGGAGGGGGGGGGGGGGGGGGAGTGTGGAGAAGCACTCCAACACCAGACGAAAACAGGAAATAAAAGGGAAAAAAGGACAGAAAAAAGTGAGGGTGGGGAAAGAGAGCCAACCAAATGAATCGGAGGACCAAAGTTAATGATTTCACGGAAATTTACCAGCGAAAGGAAACAGCGAAGAAACTAAAGTGAACCCAAAACTTTTCTTGTAAAAAGAGAGAGAGAGAGAGAGAGAGGGGGGAGAAAAGGGAGAGAGAGGAGAAAGAGAGGAGGAGAGAGAGAGGGAGAGAGAGGGGGAGAGAAAGTGTGTGTTTTTATTCTTTTATTTCGTGTGTGTGTCAAAGTCAAAGTCAAAGTCAAATTTTATTTTCAGATGGTACATTGAATAAAACAGTGCATTTGCTTTTTTTTCAATCAAGCCATTTTTTCAAAAAAAAGAAAAGAGAGGGGAGAGAGAGGGGGAGGGGAGAGGGGGGAGAGAGGAGAGAGAGAGAGAGAGGTGTGTGTTGTGTGTTTGTGTGTGTAAAACCCCCTGTATTTTTCAAATGATTCAATCGAGGGTTTCATTTTTGGCCTTTTTTGTTGTTGTTGGTTTTTGTTTGTTTTTTTTTGTGCATTTGTGGTTTTGTGTGTGTGTGTGTTGTTTGGGGGGCGGGGGGGGGGGGGGGGGGGGGGGGGGGGGGGGTAGGGGGAGATTTAAGGGGGATTACACAGTTGTACAACACTTTACAAAAACCCAGAAAAAAAACCCCAAAACAACATAATTTATGTTTGCAAACCCCAGAGCGCCAATTTTTACGAAACGTTTCGTGTTCAGTCAAACAAATCCCCTATGTGTGAACAAAATCTTTGACGGGGAAATCATATAGGAAATAAGATATTACAAGGAAACACTTCATATGAAGACATTTCTCAAAACGCAGTGAGGGAAATTCATAGAAAACAGACATATTTGACGACAAGGAAGCAAAGTAAACAAAAGTATATTTTAAAAAATCATGGTATGATTTATCATTTACTTTTTTTGGTTTGATATAGATTATTTGATATGTACCAAACAGTGGTTCGCATTGTTGCTGTACTGACTGGTTTGTGAATGAATGGATGGATGGATGGATGGATGGATAGGTGGGTGGTTGGGTCAGTGTGTGGATGGATGCTGGATGCTGGTTGATTAATCATCAGCAGGTATTGTAATCAAGTAAATGACCAGTCCATTTTTCGGTTGGTGCGATTAGAAAGAAATAAAAAGATTTCTAGTCTCTAAAAGTTGTTTTTTTTAAATCATTTTTCATGCTGTCTCATTTTGAGTGAGTGAATGAGTGAGTGGGTTGATGAGTGAATGAGTGAGTGAGTGAGGGAATGGATGAATGAGTGAATGGTTGATTGGTTAGTTGGATAAGAGTCATGACGTATTGATTGTTCGATCAATTTGATTTTTGAACACGCGAAGGCTCTGGGGGTGTGTGTGTGGGGTGTTGTGTGTGTGTGTGTGTGTGTGTGCACACGCGCGCGCGC
>CM054134.1:128265829-128300203 GCA_028751875.1 Rapana venosa
ATTAAAAAATACATTCATTAGAGTGTGAGAGAGGTGGAGAGTGAAGCAGTGATACCTTTAGATTTTGCTCTTATAAAAAAAGTCTTCTGCTGCAGCTCTTAAAGGATTGCTGGTCTAGGTGTTAGACATCTGTCATGACTGTGAGAGGATGCGTATTGGATTTCCCTCTGAGCAAGGACTTCTGCCCCATCCACTAGTCCATGAGTGGCCTTGTGCTAGACACTCAGATGAGGCCAAGGTCCAATCTCCAACATACAGTTAGCACACCTGGAAGCACCCATAGCAGCTAAAGAATTATTCCTGGCAAAATTCTGTAAAGCCCCTCTCATAGGTTCCAGGGATTACAGTCTTTACAAATTTGTCCCCAAAAGCTTCAAGCTATACGAGGATGTAACATTTCAGCTATTTACTGTCAAGTTCTCTCTACAGTTTGTTTCTTCTGTTTGACATTGACATTATGATATTTATGTAGAGAAATGTTTTTCTTGTAGACCATGGGGTCTTAGTGAAATAGGTGGGTAGGTAGTGATACTTGTATTACTGGGAATGGTCACATTATCTGTACACATTCTGTAATCTGCCTGTATTGTTATCTCTGTATGTATCCATACATCATTATGCGCAGAACTTTGGTGTCTTCTCTGTGTAGTTTTGGTTGCATGGGTGGTGGCGCTAAATGCTATGTTTGTTTTGGGGAGATGTGTTCAAGGAAGAAAACTTTGTATTATGCCATTATTCTTTTGCTTATTGTTTTCTTTGGAAGGGCTTGTTTAAGTGTATTTCAGTGCATGATGCAGTTTATGTTGAGAATATGTCCTGTATTTGTTTTCAACACCTTTTGTTATTATTATCATTGAATTTGTTTAAAGTAGCTTTTTAATTCTGTTTCCAATATTTTAAGATTTCACAAAGGTTTTTGTTGTTGTTGTTTTTTTTAACAGATTCTTTTACTCATTTTTTCATGAAAATGTGTTTTGTGAAAGCTTTTAATGCCATGAAGGAAACCTGTGATTATGTTTGTGTATGTCTCCCAGTCACAAGTATGTGGCAGTAATTGTCCACAACTCAAGACGTAATCGTAAATGCTCACATAGGAATTTGTTTTCGATAGGTACATCTGAGCATTTACTTGTGCATATGAGCTCAGATGTTTCTGCTCATGTGCCCATATGCTTTCTTAAAATTTTTTTTAAAAAAATTCTTTTTTTTAAGAAAAGGACATTTGTACTTCTCAGACATTTTCAAATTTTAAACAAATTCTTCCCAGCATCTGAATTTGCATTAATTTAGAATATGATATGTACAAGACACTTCACAGTAACATGGTAAGAATTAAAAATGTCTGACTTTCAGTTTTCATCCAGATTTTCTATTTTTTGTTTTTGTTGTTTTGTTTTCAGTTCACATCCAGTTCATACTGAGCACACACACACACACATGCATGCACGCATACACACACACTCATCTTTCTTTCCTTGACTTCCCACTTATGCATGCGCGCGCACACACACGCATGCACACACACACATGTAAATGATTTTAACTTTTAAAAAACATTCTTACAGAGTTGTTAATTTCTGCGTGTACTTCTTCCTCTTCAGCCATAAGCACGAACAGCGACATCTCTTCCTCGCTGATGGTGTCGGAGCCAGACGACGGAGCTGCTCGTTCAGGCTTCACCCTCAACATCTCCGGCACTCCTGCTGCTGAGGTACAGTCCCTGGAGTCTGTGAGAGGAATATTTCTGCTAGGAACTTGTATCTTTCACTTCGTTGATCGCTCAGACAGCATCTGTTGTTATCAGTCATATGAGCGAAAATGTGTTGCGCTGCCAATAACCACCTGACAAGTCAGGCCGAGCGCATCTGACTTCAGCGTAGGAGATAATTTTTATGTTTTAATTCTTCCTGGAAAAAAGGCAGGAGAATAGACCAAGAAAGCAGAAAATAGACAAGAGGGAGGTGACAGGAAGAAAAGGAACAAGGCAGAAACAAAGAGAGGGACAGAAAAGAGGGAATTCCTTGCACCGAATTTCCAGAAGGTGATGATACTACATATACTGACAGGCCCCCAGCATCCCCACGAGGTACAAGGTGGGAGAAAAACCCATGTCTGTAAAGCCAATAAGAAAAACTTCAGACTGATCACAACTGACTTGTCCTCTCTTTTTGAGGATTCATTTTGGCGCTGCACTGAATTTTTGAGGCAGTGTGTCATGTACAAAGTGAACCTGTCGGAGCCCACCTCTTTCCAGCGTGCAGGTTCATGGTGTATTCATATTGTCCATACCACTGGGCCATAGCTGGCCTCTTTAATCTGTGAAAGATGGAGAGGTTTGTCATGTGTGTGCATGATGTTATGTGAGCATTCGCATACTGGACCTTGGGGTATAGTTTCATCTGAAAGACTTTGCAGGGGAAAGGAGTCAGAAATAGTGTTGATTCCAGGGCAAACATCTCCTCAGTTGGACTCCAGTGGAGACTTAAACTCACACTGTCAGTTACATGAGTTTGATGATCTAACTACCCAGTTATCTGACATTCTTTGCCAGAGAATTACTCTGTGTGTGTGTGTGTGTGTGGGTGTGTGTGTGTGTGTGTGTGAACACAATGACACCACATCAGTGTGTGTGTGTGTGTTTGTGTGTAAACACAATGACACCACATCAGCCTATGAGGTTTAACAGAAAGATAACAAAATGTATGCCTTTTCTGAAGACGAAATCCTTTTATTTCCTGCTTCTGAGAGGAGAGACATTTGTCAATAGCATCGTCTCCATCTCTTGAATAGTATGCAGTAGGGAAAATGAGGAGTTAGACTGTTTGCAGATAGTGTTGATGTATTGATAATGCTTTTTTTTTTTACAATCTGTTAGTGTTTCCTAAAATGTTATTTAAAAATTTATTTTACTTCATTTGTGGTGACGTTGTTCTGATACGTTGTGTGCGTTTCAGGAGAACGTGTCACCGAACAAGCGGAGCCAGAACCAGTTTGAGTCGTGTGGGATCTGGGATTGGAACACGGAGCATGTGTGTCACTGGCTGATGGCCCTGGAGCTGGAGCAGTACACGGCCAACTTCATGGAGAAAAACATCAATGGCAGCCAGCTCTTGCTGCTGGATGGATCCAGGCTGAAGGTGTGTGTGTGTGTGTGTGTGTGTGTGTGTGTGAGTGTGTTGAGGTGGTGTGTGAGTGAGTGTGTGTGTGTGTGTGTGAGTGTGTGTGTGTGAGTGTATGTGTGAGTGTGTGTATGTGTGTGTGTATGTGTGTGAGTGTGTGTATGTGTGAGTGTGTGTGTGAGTGGGGTGTGTGTGTGTGTGAGTGTGTATGTTTCTTTCTTTTTTTCTTTCTTTTCGTTCTTTTATATCAAGGATAATGGAATAAGCACTCATTTGCTTTTTTACATCCAGTCCCTGTTTGTATGCGGTTTTGTCCACTTTTTCATCTGTTCCTACCGGCACACAATGGCTTACTCTTCCGAAAAGCGGAACAGGATTTAACATGTGCGCTAGATGTTCGGTGTGCATACGCACACAGGGCCTCCATTTATAGTCTCATCCAAAGGACTTTTGGGGAGAGTGGACTCTGCACTGATGTTAACTCCAGGGGGAAAATCCCCTTGAACGGGTTTTGAACCCGGGTTGTGTGTGTGTGTGTGAGTGCGAATGTGAGTGTGTGCGAGTGTATATATATATATAAAATATATATATATATATATATATATATATATATATATATATATATGTGTGGTGGTGTGTGTGTGTGAAGGGTTTTGTGTGTGTCTGTGTCTGTTTGTGTGTGTGTGGATGTGTGTGTGAATATTTGAGTGTGTGTGTGTGTGTGAAATACAGTTTTCAAGCTGTTATCCAGTCTTTTCACTCTTTATGTGTAGGGGCTTCACTGATGTCTTGATGACCAGGAATTTGTCCTGGCCCTGAGTTTTCTTTCTTGACCCTTGTCGTTTTTTCCCTTCTCCTTCTTTTTAGCCTGTGAGGAGTTGAACTGTGGTCTGTGGGGTGACATCTTAGTGTATGCATGTGTGCCTGGGCATGTATGAGTTGTGTTAGTGTTTGACGAAAATGTCAGAACATTTTTTAGCATCAACACAGAGGTAAAGACAGACAATAAAGATAATTTGGTGCATACTGTGCACATCCTTTTATATAAACATCGTTTGTCCACAGAGCCTTGGCATTCTCAACAGCAAAGACCGCGAACTGCTGAAGAAGAAAATCAAGAACTCAAGGCAGCAGCTGAGAAGGAGAAGAAGGATAAGGAGAAGGAACAGAAGCTTCAGGAGAAGGAGAGGAAGGCTCGAGAAAAGGAACAGAAGAAGCAACAGCAGAAGAAGAAATGACTTTCAGGCAAATAGGAGATAATCGTCTGATTTGTTCCTTTTTGTGTCGGTACTGTCATTCGGAGAGACACAGGCATGGGAAAAAGGAGGACTGACAAAGTGGAAGATATTCTGAAAGCCGTCTCATTACTTATACTACTGTGACTGTCTTAACTCTATTATGCAACTAAAAGATGAGTGGTAACACTGAGCTAGCTGGTGAAAGAGTTGAGAGCCGCTCTTCTATAACAACCTGTGGAAAATTAATGGCATAGCCTGCTCATAAGGTGGCTGAAGAGTTGCTGTTAGAAGCAGGTGCACAATTTTGTTGAGTTACAGAAAACGGAATGTGGTTTTGACAGATAAGTTTGAAATGATAGTGAACGTTGCATTATGGGGGAAAATGGTGTTTCAAGTGTGGTGACGCTTCCAGCTTTGAAAGGATTGCCATAGCAACACGATCGTCTGCTGCCAAATACATAATGAAGTTTCCCGTAGTAGGGATAAACAGGACCGTTTCTATGCATCCAGAAATGTGAGTTCACACATATGTATGCATGTATATATGTATGTATGTATGCACATGCACACTGAGTAATTCCAGAGGGAAAGTAAACAAATGCTCACCATTATCCATGGGAAGTGACGGTGATGTATACATGTGCTCATGGACACACAGTATCATTTGACATGGTAAGCCTTGTGTGTCGTTTGATTTTAAACTGTGTAAGTATGAGTGTGCCTGTGTGGGGAGACCGAGTTGTTTGGTGTGATATCAGCTAATTAACTGTAGTATGAATACTTAAATTATTTGTAATACTTTGTATGTGAGACTTCTGCACAAGAAATATCAATCCAACTCATAACTCTGTATTTATATCATAGGAAGAAATATATGACTCGTAACTTTGTATTTATAAGTAGGAGTGTGTATGTATATGTGCACTCTCTTCATTATCAGTTATTCACGCCTCTGGCCTATTATGAATATTTATGTCTGTATCTTTATTCCGTCAGAAATGTATTGTTCTAAAAAAACATCATCCTATAAACTTTGGCAAACATTTGGCTGTCATTGGCGTAAGTAAGGTTACTTAAGAGCTGTTTGTGCCAACTGTACTGTGTCTCTGCCATCATTGTCAAGGAGTCACTTTTGAATGATTTTTCTAAGGCTCTGTCAGACAGAATCTTACCTAGCGTCATTTGCTGGCGAATATGAACATTGTGTCATGCCTTGTGTGTGTGTGTGTGTGTGTGTGTGTGCACTGCTTTCAGAAACATTGGATATGTGGAGGAAAAAAAAGTACTGTCCACAGTATACTGAAGGCGTTTAGTATGTAGGTGTATTTTTCATGTTCACTGCAAAATGACCACTTACATAGTAATGAAGAGAGAAGTTGTGACATAAAACTGTTTTGCAATAACAAACCAAAAAAAAACTGAGCATTTTTATCTTACTTGGTTTAAAAAAAAGGCACATGTATGAATGGGATTTTCATGAACTTCTTTTTCTTGGTTGCCCATGAAGTGTCTGTTCACAGTTGGTTTTTCAGGAACAGTTTGTCTGTGTGCATAACTTCATGTACCTGGGTCTGTATGGGCGGGCATAAAAAACAGGCAAAGAACAGAAGTGGGAGTAAGAGATGGGAGGGAGGGTGGAAGAGAGAGAGAGAGAGAGAGAGAGAGAGAGAGACAGAGAGAGAGACAGAGAGAGAATGTATCAAATCAGTATCAACGACAGCTAACATTGTAAGTCTACGTCTTCCTCATGACAACCCAGCCTTGAGTGGCCTGCAGATAGAATTCATGGTTGGTGCTTGAGCGTTCGTTGGGGAATGGACATGCTGGGTCTGCAGTTCTTCAGGTCTCTGTGTCAGTGTGGAAGGTTAATCCAGAACCGAACGATTTGCAAACAGCAGTGAGTTCTTTCTGTTCAGTTTGACTCTTTTTTTGTTTGGCTTCTGATTTATTGCATGTTGGAGAATTTTTGGAAATAACGAATATCAAATGATGTGTTTTGTTTTCTCCCATAGTGAATGTTACTCTCAGAAGTCTGTAGGGTTACTTCTTTAAAAAAAAAATCTCTTCAGCATGGCCAGTATCAATATGTCTTCTTTTCTTCTTCCTTAGCTTCTTTGGGAGTCTTTGGGTGTATTTCACAAAAAGTTTTTCACGGGTTTTCCCCTTTTTAGTCATTTGTCCCAAAAAGGGTTTGGTCCCCTGCAATGATTTAGTTGATATACAAAACTAAATTTTTTTTACCCCCTTGTCAAAACATAGTTTTAAAAAAACGGGTTGATCATAACTGAGCCCGCTTATCTTATTTTCTTTTTTTCCCTTATTTGTTTTCTTGATTATTTCCCCTTGCATTTCCCCTTTTAAAGTTTTTTTTTTTAGGGCTTTTTTTTTCCCCGGGAATTTTTAAAAAGGGGAAATAATTTACTTTTTTTTGGTTAAAAAGGGGGTTTTTTGGGGGGTTTTTGGTTTTTTTAAAAAAAATTTTTTTTTAAAAATGTTGATTATTTCCCACACACTAAATTAAATTGCCATAGGGGTAAAAAGGGAATAGGACAGGGGAAAACAAAAAAAAAAAAGTCGGTGGGTTTTTTTTAAAAGCCAAATTTTTAAATTTCATTTGGGCTTTATTTTTGGGGCAGTAATTATGCTTTTTGGGGAAACAAAGGGTGTCCTTGCTGGAAAGTGATCTTTTAAATTTTTCTGAGTTTTTTTTTTTGAAAAATAAATTAAAAATTTTTTTATCTTTTCCCATTTATAGAAGGTGATATTGCCAAAATTTTTGGGTGATATCTGACAAATAAACCAAACATAGATCCAAAAATTTTTTCTTTTACTTTTTATTTTTTTTTATTATTATTTCTTTTTATTTATTTTATATTTTAATGCTTTTTTCTGAGGGGGAAGGTTATATTTTATTGTTTGGGAGGTTAAAATATTTGGGTTATGCCTTAACTTCATCACTCTAAAATGAATGAATACAAACTTTTTTGGGCCCTTTGTCACTTATAAAATGGTAAAACTGTATTGCAGCGGGGAAATGGGAAAAATGTGATGTCTTTTGGGTTTAAGTAATCTTTTTTTTTGGGCAGCAGATAGAGTTTTTTAAATTGAAAAAATATTCTAAAAAAATTTCGGGGTTTTTTTGGGTTTTTTTTGCTGTTTTTGGGAAGTTTTTGCCCCTTCTTAAGCCCTTGGTATGTGTGCTGAGCTTCCCAAATCAAAATAAATGGTGTCCCAACCCGTTAGGGGCCCTTGCCAAAATTTTTCCCAGGAAAAATTTTTCATCAAAATCACACTAACCTTATTTGTTTAAAAAACCATTTTTTTTTGGTAAAAAAAATACTTTGGGGGATTTTTTTGATTAAAAATGGCTCCTTTTAAATTTAAAAATCAATTTGAAATTTTAAGGAAAAAAAGGGCATTTTAAAATGAATATAAGCTAAAAAACGAAGCTTGGCTTCCTGAAAACTTTTATTTTCTCAAAAAGTCAAAAGAGCATTTTTCCCTTAAAACACATACCCCTTCCCAATGAACAAAAATAAAAAGGGGAAATCTTTTGGGAAACCTAAAAAATTTGGGAAAAAAGGCAAAAAGCAACCCAATAAACAACGGGCATAATAAAACAAAATCCTAAAATTTAAACAAAAAATGCATATTGAAAAGAAAGGGCCAAAATTTTATGGTTTAATTTTCCTAATCTTTTTCCCTTTTCCCTTGTCTTTTATGTTTTTGGGGCTTATAAAAGTAAATTTTCAATTGAAAAAACATCAGTCACCTTATACATGTACAAATTTGGAAACTTTTTCTTAAAAAATTTTGAATCAAAAAAACAAACAAAAAATCAGCTTTTAAATTTTTTAAAAATTTTTGGGAAATTTTAACTGTTCTTTTTTTGGAACTTTGTGATACTTGTAATTATGCATTTGTGTCCCCAAAAACCTTTTCTCACATTTTAAAATTTTGAAATATCAAATTTAAAGGGGATTTTAAAAGCAAGTGAAAATAATAATTTTGGGATTCTTTTGGGTTTTAAAAACCTTGAGTAATCATCAGAAAAATTAGAAATAAAAATTTTCAGGCTGTGGCTATAGGGGGTTTTAAAGGGTTTCCCAAAGCCATTTAGTTTGTAATGTGATGAAAGTCTGTGTGAATTTTTAAAAGGAAAGAGAAAGAAAAAGAAAGTGTACTTCTGAAAATTGAATTATGCTTAAAACTGCTTTTTCTTTTTGGGGAAATTGCAAAAACACAGGGCCTTTAAATTCAATTTTTTATGCTACGGGTTACGGGCTTCTCCCCCAAATTGAAATTTTTAACTTGCTGTTTTTTCACTTTATATTTTTGGCTGATTTTTTAAACTAACAAAATTTTTGGGTACCTTTTTTTTCAAAAAAGACTGTGGAAATTTTTTCCACTCCCCCCATAAATTGCTTTTGTATTTTTTGTCAGTGAGTAAACTTTGCAAGCTTTAAAAACGGCAAAAAAAACCAAATCATAAAAGGTGTAATGATATTACTATTTTTGAAAGCTTTTTTTGTTTTTTTTTCCCTAGGGTTTTTATTTTTTGGGTTTGGGTTTGTTTTGTGTGTGTGTGTGTGCCGCAAGCCCCCCTGTGCAAAAGAGAATTTTTTTGAACACAAAAAAGCCAATTCTTTTTTAAAAAAATATAGATTTGAAAAAAACTTAGCTAAAAAAGGGTTTGGAACAAGGAAAAGAAGGGGGGATGTTGCATGAAACTTTTTTTAAAAGTAAAAGCAGTCGGTTTCGGAAAATAAATTTTGCTTTTTAAAGAAAATGAAATTTTTTAAAGGGTCTTATTTTTCTGAAATGACTGAAGATTTTTTTTTGACCCTCCATTTTTTTGGGGGTTTTGGGGGGGGATGTAATTTGCATTTTGGGAAAAAAAAAATAAATTTTTAATTGAAAAATTTAAACCCAAAAAATTAAAATTTGGGTCTAATAAAACAAAGAAAGGAAAATTTTGTTTTAGAAAAGATTTTCCTTTTTTTCCTAAATAAAGAAAGGGGGTACAAAAACTTCCCTTAAAACCCAAAGGGAAACACAAAAATTGAAAAAAGAAAACCCCAGTTTTCCAAAAAAAAGGAAGGGTTACTAAAATCCACTAAGGTAAATAAAACCACAGCTGCTCTCTCCCATCAAATTTTAGGGTCCTTCTCCCCACTGTAAAAACATCGGGAAGCCCGCCCAAACTGGAAACCAAAACATACCCCAAAATGGTACCTTTCAAATTTTCCTTGCTCAAAAACTTTATGTTTTTAAAAACTATATAAATTTTAAATTTAAGTTTTTTGGTCAAATGCCCCCAAAACTTTCCCAAAAATGAAACCAATGAGAAAGTTTTTTGGGTTTCCACTCCCCGAATTCCCCAGTTAAAAAGGAAACAAGGGAGAAGATTCCTGCTGCCCAATGGCCACGGGGGGGGGTTACTTTTCGTCACCCCGGGTTTTTCATTGTAGAACCAAAATGGTTTAAACCCATTGTTTTAGGATTTTTTTCTTGCCGTTGAATTTTCATACAATTTTCATCACATCTTCCCACTTCGGGAAATACTTTGAAAGACGTCGCAAAATTTGATTCTTTTAAAAAACCCCGAATTTTAAATGCCCTTTTTCATCAGTTTTTTTTGTCTTTTTGGGCCATGAACAAAACAATATTATGAAAGGGTTTTGGAAGATAGGTTCCCTGTCAGTTCTGTACTCCCCCTGCCAAAGTATACAAAAAAAATATCCCCCTTTCCCCTTGTCAAAAAATTTCTTACCCACAGTCACAATTCGGAAGTTCTGTACAAACTAAAATATAATAAATGAATTTTTTTGAAAAATCTTTTCTGCAGTTATCTTTTTATAAAAACCCGCGGTTTTCCCAAAAATAAAATTTTTTTTGTGTGAAAAAAGGGGCTTTATCAAAACCTACCAAAAGAAAAAAAAAAAGCTAATGATTTTTTTTAAATTTTTTTTTTTTGGGTGATAATATCAAGGGCTTTTTTTCTTTTAAAGGATATTTTAGTGTTTTAGTAAAGGGTTTTGTCATTTAAATTTTGTTTTTTTAAAGGTTTTTTGAAAAAAGGGGAAATATTTTAATGCTTGGAACGGGGATGGGAAGAACTAAAAATAAAAACTTTTATTTTTAAAATTTTTTTTTTTTTGGTTTTCTTTTCCCACAAGAATAGTATATTATTTTCTGATGTGCAGTTAACCTTTTCCCGGGGAAGTTGGGGAAAGCACAGTCCTATTCAAACATAAGAACATTTAAATTTTGCGGGGCAATAAATTTTTTTTTCTTTATTTTCCATTTTTGGGGTGTGCATTTTAAATTTGGTTTGTCAAAGGGGAAAAAACAGGTTTGGAAATTCCCCATACCTCCACGCCCTAAACATATGCACTAGCTTGTAAATTTTTTTCAGCATTTAACCACTTTTTCGTTTTTGTAACTTCTGAAGAAAAAATTTAAACAAAGAAAACGCAAATAGAAGAAAAAGAAGAAAAGTTTACAGACAAAAAGGCCCACTAAAGGGGTAGATTTTCCATCCCAAAAAGTTTTTTAAATTACTGAGTTTTCCCCCAAGGAAAGGGGGATAGACAAACGAACAAAAGAACTTGTAGTTTTGAATTTTTATAAATTTTTTCCGCTTTCTCAGGGGGACATTGTTGATTTTGGGTCCACCTGCATGTTTTGGGGAACAATTTCATCATTTTTAAATCAGCTTGATGTTTTTTAAGTAGTGCCCCAACCCGGGTTTTTTCAGATTTTCTAACAGGGTACAATCTCAAGCTTTTTAAAGAAATTTCTCTTTAAAAAAAAAAACGCATATCTTCATTAAATTAAATTTTAAAAGGGATACTTATGTTTAAACCATTTCCGCGGGCCTTTTCCCCTGTTTTTGCCCTAAAGGTATGGTTTTGAGCGGGCCCATTTATCCCCGGGGGTCGGGTTGGCCCCATTCTTTTAACTGAATCAAATTTACAACAAAAACGTGAAAGGTTTTTTAGAATTTTTGCGTCAGCCTGTTCACATTCGAACGTAACTGGGGGTCCAGTTGGGGAAGGCAAATAAACTTGTTCTTTCGCTTTTGTTTATGATAAAAGCAAAAAGGGTGTAAAGGGGCCAGGGGTTTTTAAAGTTGTTTGGGGAAAAAGGATTTTTTAAGTGATCTTAGGGACCGTACAATAAAGGGAATTTAATTTTCTTTGGGAATTTTTTTTCCCCTGTTTTTTCATCCCACCAAAATTTTGCCTGTGTGCTGATGCAATTGGAAAGGGTTTTTAATCAACTAAAGGGTATTTTTCCATTACAGAAGGGACAGTATAATATTAAAAATTTATTTATATATTTATATATATTAATTATAAAAAATGATTCTTTTTTTGGTTTTTGGGAAAAGGGAAGGTTGGGGGACAATCAAAATGGGATCAGCTTGCCCTAAACTTTTCAAAAAACTTTTTTCGGGACCAAAAATTTACTAACATGTGGGGTTTGTGTGTGTTTGTGGTGGTTTGTGAGGGAGAAAAGAGAGAGAAGAGAGAGAAAAGAAAAAGAGAGAGAGAGAGAGAGAGATCTTATAAGCAAGCTATTTAATTCTTTTGGGTGGGCCTATTGCAAAATGTTTTTAAAAAACTTTAAACAAAAAATTTTAAACAAATTTAAATTTTTTAAAAATAAGTTTTTTTTTTGAAAATTTAATTTTTTTTCCCTATAAATTCCCATCTTTTATGTTTATTTATTTTTTTGGGAATCTTAAGGGTTTTTAAAATTTAAAGAAAAACCCCCAAAACTCGAACAAAAAAAGGGTTTACTGAAAATCAGAGCCCTTTCATGTTCATTCAAAATTTCTAAAAAAGAGGTAAAGGGGAATGATAAGAGGTTAGGTGCAAACGACAGACTGTTAAAGGGGTTTCAAAACAAAGCCCAAAAATTGGGTTTTCCTGAGTGACCATAAAAAACCCAAAAGGAAAAAAACCCTTTTTTGTCCGGGTGGTGAAGTGAAAACGGGGCAAAATAAAAAGGGAAGTTTTGAAGTTTGAACTGGAGGGGGTAGGGCGGGGGGAAAAGGGACGAGAAACATTTTGTGAAACATTATTTTAAATATTAAAGGGGACAAACTCTTTTTTACAGGGCTCAACAATTCTGTGTATTGCGGGTTGGGGTTTGGGTTTTGTTTTTGGGCGTTTTTTTAATGTTTTGGGTGTTTTTTTTTCCCTTTTTTTCGTTATCTATTTAAAAAGAGCTTCCCAAAATTTTTTAAAAACCAATTACCCCCCAAACCTTTTTTTTTAAAAAGGATATTTTTTAAACCCAAAGGGGAAAAGGGAAAAGGGAATTTTGGTTGTTTTTTTTTGGGGTAAGGGCTGAACTATTTTGATTGATGCAAGCAGTTTTAACAAGAGAAAAAAGGGTAGGCACTCAACCACTATTTGGGTTAAATTAAGTTAACCCCTTTTGCATTTACAGGGGGTGCTAGCTTGTTTTTCGGGTCCTAACTTTATTTTTAAAAAATTTGGCATGGGGGGGAAAGGGGGGGAAGTAACCAAGTGTAACTTACTCTTCCTTTTGGGTTTCTTTTTTTTAAAAAGGGAGGGGTTTTTGTGTTGTGTAAATTGGGTGGGTTTTTTTTTTTATGTTTTAAAGGTAAATATTTCACTAACATAATCTTTGCCCCTCGAGTTTCTTTCCCTTTCATCAATTACATCTTGTACAACAAGAATAAAAAAAAATTTTAATCCATTATCAATAATTTGATTTTTGGGGAAATGAACATATAAAGGGGGTTGGTTTTATTTTTTAAAAATTTTTTTTCTTTTATTTTGAGGATAATGGAATAAGCACTCATTGCTTTTTTTTCATCCAGTCCCCATTGTGGGGAAAGTTTTGAAAATTTTTTTGCCACGGTTTCCCCCCGGGCACAAAATACCTCCCTTTTCCCAAAAAAGGGGAAGGGGTTTTTAATGTGTACGTGTTGTGTGTGTTTTACAAATTTAGGGAAAGTACCACAAAAAGGATAAATGGTTTTTTGGGTGTTTTAAAGTAGGGATGTATATAAATTTTCCTTTGGGGGGAAAGGGGGGGAAAAGGTCACAAAAAACACAACCGTTTTCAAAAGCTACTCCCAAATCCCCTTTTAAAACTTTAAAACTTTATTTAAACCATTTTATGTTTTTGAAAAAACTCAAGATTTAGATAAATGTATAGTCGCCTGAAAGATGTACGTAAATTCTTTTAATTTGTTTTCAGCTAATAATAAAAATTTAATAAAAAAATTGGAATTTATTTTAGCCTAAAATCTTGAAACAAAACAACAAACCAAAGCGCTTGCATCCATTCCACTCCTAAAATTGGGAACCAAAAAATGACTAATATTTTTAAAAAATTTTAAAAACACACGAACCACGCGCGCACACGCCCCCAGCAACCCCCGCACGCACCACAAACAAACACACACAAAAGGTTAATGCTTTAGCGGGGGAGGGGAATTTAAGCCACTGAAGGGAAGGACAGATAATTTTAATGAAACTGTAGGGGGGGTCTTTGGTTTGAAATAAAGGGATGTCCTTTATGCCCGAAGACTGAAGGAAACAAAATCATGGCTAGTAGTATTGGGGGAAAAAGTTTTGGGGGTTTGGGTGGGGGGGGGGGGGGGGGGTTTCAAAACAACCTGCATGGGGTAAAATAAAAGGCCCTTTTCCCCTTATCACATTTTCCATACAAGTTTCATTGTTTTTTGCCCGAAAAAAAAAAGCAAAAATGCAGAATAACAATACTGGGGTGGCTTTGAGCACCTCTTTTGACTGTTTTAACCCTTTTAAATCTGTATATTTTTTAAAAACTACTCAAAGCATACATACAGAAAGGAACTCTTTCACTTTTAAAGGGGCGATTCCCTCAAACCTGCATTCCCTTTTTGTTTTCCCTTTTCCTTTCCCTGGGGAAACCCTTGGGGGCACCACATTTAAGTGCTGTTCACCAAAATTTTCCCCCATTTATGCTGAAAAATGTGCCACATTTTTGGCCTCAAGGCTTTTTCCCTTTTTTAATTCCCAAACTAAAAGTTTTTAACCCCCTGGGTTTTTTTTCTTTTTCCCGTTCACCCTTTCCTCTGTCTTTCCCCCCAGTCATCGGTGGACAGGTTTTTTGTGGCCAAGCGGACTCGCCGCACTAGAGGCTCTTTAAATTGCATAAAAAAACCCAATGAAGGAAAGAGCAACTTTTTTAAATAAAAAAAAAAATGTCTTTCATGATGTCAAGCATTTTGGGAGCACAGACCTCCACTAAACCCACAGGGCCCACAGGTTTGACATGGGAAAAAAGTAGTCTACACTGGAAAGAGGGCAAACCCGAATTTTTTGCCCCAAGATCTAGATTCTTTTCCATCACTGCCCCCAATCAGTGGGAAACCTTTGAAACACTGCTGCTTTTTAAACCCCAAACAGGGTTTTAAAAACCGAAAAGTACAGGGAAAGGGAAAGGGGGGAGAAAACCCCAAAAATAATTACAAAACCCAAAAATCCCCTTGAAATTTTTGAACCATGAAAACAGGAAGAATTTTTGGGGGTTTTAGATGTTTTTTGCGGCTTTTGGATATATTACTGAAAGTCACCAAAAGCAAATCGGGTTTTCCAAAAATTAAGGGTTTAAAAAAAAAAACAAACAAACCAACCAAAAATTTCCCCGAAAAGTCTACAACCCCCAAACAGCTGAGAAATTTTTAAAAAAAAAATAATGAATGAAAGGGGCCCCCCATTCCCTTAAAAACATTTAAAAGGGTCTATTTTTAGAAAAAAATGTCCCAATACCCCCAAATCCGCCTAAAGTTTTAAGAATTAATTGCTGGCCCTTTAAAACAACACGCTGACGTACCCCCCAAACAAAAAAATGGGAAAAGGTGAGGCTAGGGCCCTTTGCCACATCAAGAACCTTAAAGGGAAAATCCCCCCCCTATTATAAAATTTTATAAAATATATATAAATATATATTTTTTTTTTTTATTTTTTTTATTTTTTTTTATTTATATTTTTAATTTTTTTATTTTTTTATTTTTTTTAAAAATTTTTTTTATTGAGCAGCTTGACTCTTTGACTTGGGAAGAAAAATAAGCAGTGTGTCATGTTAAAAAATGCAGCTTAATTTCCCGGGAGGGAAAAGCTTTTTTCATTTGAATAGACCAAACTGGGCATCTTTTTATAACGTTAACAAAAATAAGAATTAAAATCTTTTCAGAACACAAAATTTCCGTAAGCAGTCTTAAAATTTCTTACTTTACTTTTTTCCTTCCCCTTATTCTCGGAGGGGCGCGGAGATATAGCCTTTTCCGGGGCGGGAGCGAGGCGGTAGGGCCCGGGGGAGGGGCCCTGCCGTGGCTTTTAGGGGGTCGGCCACGGTTCACCCCATCTTTTCCCTTTGGGCCCTTTGCTTTTCCCCCCGAGTGCCGGGGGTTTAAAGGGCCCCAAGAGCTGGCTGGTTGTGAGGGATCCGTGTCCCTGGGCCCCAACCACTTGAAACCTCTGCTGGTCATTTTTTTGTAGGGCTGGGTTCACCTCCCCTGTCTCTGAACTTCGTTTCGGGTTTTTTCTCTTTGGGGTTGTTACTGCTCCCTTTTTGGGATTTCATTTCACACTGACCCAATTTAAAAGTCGAGGGCCCCTTTTTAGGGGGCCCGTCTGAAAACTGGTAAAAGTGACGTTTTGGGAGGAAGATGGGTTTTAAACATTTTTCCTTTGTGTCCATGGATCAGTTGTTTTATGAAGGGGCCCAGCGGGGACTGCCGCATTACCTTCTGAAACTTTTCTCAATTTTACAGTCTAATCTTTCCCTTCCCTAAATACCCTGCCCAATAAATTTTTAATTCGGGTGACTTTATTTTAAATGGGGTCCATTGATATGAGTTTCCCAAATATGTGGTCCTCCGGGGACTATCATGAAATTTGGCTTACTGCAATGATTTTCCCTGCAAAGGCCTGGCCGGGGGCCCCGTTGAGTTGATCTGTGTGCTCCTGGGGCTGTCCTTCCCTTTCTTTGTATTTTTTCCCTTGGGCCCTCAGCAAACAGGGGTTTGTTTTATGCCTCAGGGTCTGGGGTTTCCCCCCTTTGCAATCGGTCCATGTAAATGACAAAGAGCAAGGGGAAAGGGAACGGCCCCGTCCCCCACCCCGGGGGTAAAAAAAATGGGAAAACCCTCCCAAAGTTTTCCCGGTTTGGGCGGACTCGCCTTGCGGGTTTTGGGATAGAAGCTCGGATTTTGTCCACACTGCCCCCTTTACGCCATAAAGCTCCAGCAACCCTTCCCACAACTTGTCTTCTGTTTTCTCGGTCAAAAACCTTCCTTGATCTACAAAGATAAAGGGGGATTCGGTTTTTTTCGATCGCCTTCTCACACAGCGGGCCCCGAAGCAAAGATTCATCTTTCACCCTCTTCCCTTCCTGAACCAAATGGGCGTCACTAAGGGGAATTTTTCCGTTTTTGTTCTAGTGCGCTGGTCAAAGGAACCCTTTTCATACATATTTCCCCACAAAGGGGTGAGGGGTGATAAAGCCCTTTTATTTCTGCAGTCTTTCTTGCTCCCTTTCTTTCCCAAAATTGGGCCACTATTTTCATTCTCCATCCTCTGGGACTTTTTCCCCTCCTCCCCAAACTTTTTTTTAAGAAAGTGGGGAGCCACATTAAACCCGTTTTTCCCCCCCATGCTTTATTTTCCCTTTTTTGTTCCATCGTCACCTGCTGCTTTTCCCCTTTTCTGGTCTTTATTCTCCCCTGGGCTTCACTTTTCCGGATGGTATTCTGAATGTCTGGGTAGTTAGGGGGGAAAATGGGAAAATGGGGTTTTGGGGCCGTTGTCCGCAGGGTTAGCAGTTTCTTTAAGTACTTTTTTCCATCTTTTCCCCTATCCTTCTTTCCCCTTCAGGGTTGTCCTTTTGCTCGTTGTTACAGTGGGGGTCAAAGGGTTTTGTCCGCATTCTCATTGCTTTCACACTCTTTAAACTCCTTGTGGAGGTTTTTTACTTTTTACTTCCTTCTCCATATTTTTTTCCATGAAATTTTTTCCCTTTTTTGTTCTGACTATTTCTTGGGGTGTCCCTTTGTCAATTTTGTACCCATGTAAATCCCTTCTTTTTTTGATTTTAAACCAGGTTTGTAAAATCTTCCCTTTTCCCCGATTTTCTTTTTTCAAATTCTTTTTCCACCAACTTTTCCCTTTTGGGATTTTTTTTCTAGTCCTTCTCAACCCCCACATTTCTTTTTTCAAGGAGCCCACAGCGGGGTTTTTAAAGGGGGCCAGGTTTGCTCTGCATCCATGATTGGGGGCCAAAAGGTCCCAAAAAAAACCCCCCTTTTCTCTTACATGTGCCCCCTAACTAAACTTTACCTCCTTTTTCTGCACTTTTGCATATTAATCCTTTTAGGGTGCTTTTTTTTTTGGGGGTGGTCCTCCTCTTTTTTTTTGGTGGGTTTGCGTTTTATGAATGGGCCCGTGGTCTTTTTTCCGGGGCCCCGTTTGGGGTAGCTCTTGAATCTGCAACTTTTTCCCTATGCTGGGTCTTTACACAAAGTCGATTTTTGGGGGCGAACGTTTATGGGCCCTTTCCCCTTTGGGACCCGGATAAATCTGAGTACTCGAATTTTGGGAAAAAGTTTGGTGATTACAGGGCGGGTCCGGCATAGTTTTCCCGACCAGGTTTGGGCCCTTGTAGGTTTCATGGGGTTTTTGCGGGCCTGTGTGGCCAAGAAAATTTTGTCCATGGGGCTCTTCTCCCCCCCAATCCGGGCTTGAATCCCCAGGGCATATAGATTTTTTGTCAGGAAACCGTTGAAAACATCAGAGAGCTTTTCGAAGAACGAGTTTCCCTTAAACCCCATCTGGTGGGTCATTGCAAGGTGCCCCAAAAACCCGTAAGAGTTAAAATTCTGTCGCCCCCTCTAATGCTGATTTTTGCGATTCTTCTGAAACATGCCCAAATCACTAGGCTCTTTTCCATTCTGGGTGAAAAAATTTAAACCTACACCAGTGTTTTCCTTTTCTCTTTTCCCCACCCACTCCAAACCAAACGAAGTTTGAGTGTATTTCCTTTGTGCCTGTTCTTTTAAATCCCAGTGGGCAGGATACCCCCGGAAAAAGATCTTTCGCCTTGGGCAAAAGTCCACAAGCTCAGGTTCTTTGTTTTTCAAAACCCCAATGTTCCAAATCCCTAAACTTGTCCCCCAATTCCTTTCCCCGTTTCCCCCTTTTTTCCCCCCCAAATTGTTTTACCGTTTAAATCAGTCCGTTTATATCTCCTTTTTTTTTCTTGACGGGGTTTTAAAAATCCACCCGCCGGCTTGCTAGGGCCCCTCGCAGCTTTTACACCAGAACCCCGTTTGCCCCCCATACGTTACCCAAAACCCCCCACAAGAGGGCGAGGGGTTTTGGGCTTTAGGGAATGCAGCAAACCCCACAAAATTTAGGGGTTGAAAAACGCAATTTTTTTTTAAAAACGTAATAATCTTGGGGGAAAAAGACCACTATACCTTATGATATTTAACCCGGTTAAAAGAACCTAGGGGGCGGGATTGGCCCTGGGCGGAAAACTCCTTTTTTCCCCCCCCAAGTTTAAAACAGCAATCGAGGTTACCAGTTGGATGGGGGGCCGTTTTGCCGCCCCTTTCTTCAGTAAAATTTTTTCCCCAGTTTTACCCACTTTTAAAGGGCAGGGGAAAGGAAAAACACGAGGAAAAAGAGATGGGCCCGTCCTCAAAAAGCTGGGCCCCTTTAGAAATAGGGCTCTGACGCTTCGTTTCCCCCACCCCCCCTTATAGGGTTTTTGGGGGCCCTTTAAACCTTTTTCCTATCCCTTTTAAGAACAATGGGGAAAAATAAAAAATAACAACAAAGTTTAAATGCGAAGAGTTTAAAACCGACGTTTGTGGGATTACTGGGTATTATATTATTAATTGTAAGGCCCCCGGGGGGGTTTTTCCCTTTAGGGTTTTTCCCAAAAAATTCCCCGGCCCTAAACCTCAAGGGGAAACCTCTCTCTCTCTCTCTCTCTCTCTTTTCTTCCTTTAAAAAAGGAGAATCGCGAAGGCCTAACGAAAGAATAAGACGACAGGGGGAAGTGGGGGGAAACCCCACAAAAGACGATAAATTTAAGCTTGAAACCACGATAGATTTAAAAGGTCATTTCAGTTTTAGGTCTTTCATTTTCCCCAAAGCAGTTCAAACCGCTGGAAATCAAAACCACAAAAGGGGAAGCATGCGCCCTAAGTTCACATTGGGGCCCTGAATCGTTTAAAAAGGGGCCCCCGGGTTTTTTTCAAGTCCCCCCCCCCCCCCCCCCCCCCCCCCCCCCCCCAAAAACCTTCAGCTTTGAGGGGGGAGGGAAAAAATTCAGAAGGCCCTGCCTTTACTTTGGTTTTAAACTCTTTAAAACAGTCCTTTTCTGAAAGGCCCCAAATCGGGAAGGGAAACAAAGAAATCCCCCCCCAAAAAAAAACCCAAAAAAAACAAAACAACAAAAAACAAAAAAACAACAGAGACCAAAACCCCAAAACCAAAACCCCCTAAAAAAAAAAAACCAAAAATAAACCAACAAAAAAAACCCCAACAACAAAAAAAAAAAACAAAAAAAAAAAACCCAAAAACCAAATAAACAAAACAAAACCAAAAAACAAAAAATAACAAAAAAAGAAAAAACAAAACCCAACCCCAAAAAGAAAGAAAAACAACCAACCAACCAAAAAATTTTCCCCAAAGAAACCCCAAAAAAAACGTACATTAAAAAAAAAAAGCACAAAACCCCCCGGCTGAACTTTAAAAAATAGTATCTATATATATTTAAATTTAAGTATAGATCTGAAAAATCCTGGCCACAAACCCGTTCATTTAAAAGTCAGGGCTGTCCCGTCAGTATCTGAGCGAAGAAAGAACCACGTTGCTATTTTCCCTTTTTGCCCCGAGGCCCGGGGCTTTTTTTTTTTTCTCATCGCTCGCCGCGGGGTTTGGGTTTTTAGGGGGGTTTGGGTGGGTGGGGGGTTTGGGGTTTTTGGGGGGGGGGGGGGGGGGGGGAGGGGGTTTTAATTTTTTTTTTCTGTTTTAATTAAAACAGCCGTTTCCCTCTAGCCCCCCATACATGTTTTTTTAAATCGAATTCGTTTCAGTCCTTTTTCCCCTTTAAGGTTTTGGGTTTCTCATCGCCTCCCTCCCCCCCCCCCCCCCCCCCCACCTGTGGGTGTGGGTGTGTGTGCGCGCGCGCGCGCGTGGCGTGTTTGGAATGTGTGTTTGGGCGTGCGCTTGCATTATGTTATTCGCAAGTGCTTTGTTATTGATTTTAGTCAATGAAATCAAATACCTCAGTATTTTGTTATCATTTATGCCATTTTTTAAATTGAATGTTTGAGGTATTTTTTCTTTACTTACCTTGGTCCCCCCCCCCCCCCCCCCCAAAAAAAAAAAAAAAAAAAGAAGAAGAAAAAAAACAAGACCAGATACAGTCTATACTTTGATGATTAAACGGCATTGCATGATTTAAATGAAACTGCTGTTTGAGATATGCTGGAAAGTAGTTTTCGTTGCGGGATGACTCAGTCATGTTTTTCATTCGAGCTGGCTATAATTGATTTGTTAAATGTTTCTGTGAACACTTCCACATCTACTAAATCTTATTGGTGATTTCTTGGGTCATTTTTTTTCGGGAAGGAGGGGGGGGGGGGGGGGGGGGGGGGGGGGGGAGAAACGCGGAAGATTCTTGAAATAAATTTTCCTTAGTCTTGAAGTGTTAAGACTTGAATTTCATTTTCCAAAAAAGGTGTGAATGAGAAGAAAACATTCCGTCCTTGCTATATTCCTGTGTTTATGCTAGGAAATGGCAAATGGCACCACACAATGCCACGCTGGTACCAAGTCTCATGGGTATGCCACCCGAGTCCTACTGTTCATGTTTCTGTAATCCACCGAATCAGTAGTAGCCTACTGTATTGCATTGTAGTGTGTCGTTTTGTACTGTATTGCATTGTACTGTATTTTATTGTACACCACTTTCATTCACGGCAGGTTTCTCTGCATGAAATTCAGGCTGCTCTCCTCGGCGAGAGTGCATATGATTTTGCATATATATATATATATAGGAGGCACCGTGGTCGAGTGGTTTAGGCGGTCAACTCGTGATCCAGAGGTCGCGGGTTCGATCCCCGCTCGGCTTGGTGTTGTGTCCTTGGGAAAGACACTTTACCCCTATTTTCCTCACTCCACCCAGGTGTACAAGTGGGTACCAGCTCTGCTGGGGAAGTATCTGGCGACAGACTAGCGTCCTGTCACAGGGGTGGTGAAAAACCATCAGTTTGCTTAACGCTACAGAAACCGGGATAAGCTCCGGCTCTATGGGCCTTCTGGCTCGAAAGAACATACTTTATATATATATATATATATATATATATATGCTTGTCTGCACATGTAGGCCTATTTGTTTTGTTAATGAAAGTAAAAAGGTAAAGGTAAAGGAGTTCCATAACCTATAAGGTCGTAGGGGAGCGAGGCGTCAGAGACCTCACTTCTCTAGGGCCAGCATATTGAGGGCGGCGCCATCCTCTCCCTCGCTCTTTACCTTTCCCTGACCCTAAAGAGGGCGGGTACCCTTTTTACAGCGGGGTGAACTGGGGGAACTGTACTGAAGCCAAGCGCGCAAACGGTCACCCATCCAACTGGTAACCACGCTCGACGCTGTTTAAACTTGGCTGGGGGAAAGCGAGTGCTCCGATCACTGACTATCCCGTCCCCGTTAATGAAAGTACTTTCTATAAAAACAAAATTTTACAGGGAAAACTGCTTTGTTTGCTTGGGGTTATTTTTACATGTACTAATTATGTGTTGCCCCACGGGACATCAGTTTATTGCCTGAACAAAATATAGCTCTTAACCACCACTCTGGCCTTGTAGAGAGGGGAAATTGGGGGTTGCAAGGGGGATCGAACCTGCTACTTTTTCATTTCAAGATGAGTGCATTACCCGGAGACCACCGACCTTCCAATCCACCATTCGATGAACAATGGGATCATGACAGGATCGGGCTCTAACATGCATGCTTTATCTCCCCTGTGTAGAATCAGACAACAAAAAAAGCAATGCAATGGCAGGACCTGTATGTCAGCTGAGGTGAGAAAAATCGTTTCTCGAAAACTCCTCACATATTTTAAATTTAGTCACCAGGCACAACCTGACCAAGACTGTCAATTACTTACTACTCAACATGGATCAAAGTTCCACGCTGCATTCACTGGGTGTACTATGGTTATTGACGATCGTGCACGTCGTAGATAATTATATCAGTTCTAAGGCTGAATGTTTGACAGATTATTGTTGTCGTTGATGTCATATTTTCATTGAAAGCCTTATCAGTATGCTATTTGTGTGGATATACTGACGACCCTGTCAACTGACATACATACATACATAATAATAATAATAATATATGGAATTTATATAGCGCTGAATCTTGTAAAAAGCAAACAAATCGAAGCGCTTGCACTCAATCATTTACAGGCATGCAACTCTCCTTAAACATAATGAGCAACAGATTCAAATCCATGCTCGCGCACTACGCACGCCACGCACGCCCCGCACAAAACCACAACCCCACAAAAACACCACACACGAACAACACTTAGAAGGTGAAAGATGCTGTTGAAAAATTAGGGACAGATATGTGGGGGGAAAGTCTCAGGTAGGAAATAAGTGTGTTTTGATACATACACAGAGAGAGAGAGAGAACTCGAACTCGAACTCGAACTTTTTATTGAGAGTAAATGGATAAGCTCAGGGCTTTTTTACACCTTTGCTCTCAAAAAAACAAAACAAAAAACAACAACCAACAAAACACACACACACACACACACACACACACACACACACACACACACACACAAAAACCCACCACCAAAACCACACCAACAACAATCAAAAACCACCAAAAAACAAAACAAAAAACCCAAAACAAACAAAAAACCCCAACAAAAATCCCCCCCAACCCCACCATCCCAAACAAACCCGCAAACAATCATTATCAACAGTTTTAAAGACACCAAAATGAAAATTCAAAATTGATTATTATAATCAAACCATAAAATGAGAACTAGATACAATGACGATAAATGTCATAAAAGGGGAGACAATGGAGAAGGAAAGAAAAGCAAACAAACAAACACAGACAAACAAGTATAAAAAAAAAATAAAAACAAAAAAAACCCCCCCACACACACACAACCACCGACTCAAAAACCACATTACAGAGAGAGACAGAAGAGACAAAGAGACAGACAGGCAACGGACATACAGACAGCGGCAAAACAGCAAAGGATATAGAGAGTGAGGGGGTGGCTTACAGAGTTATGGACAGTGTGAGGACAGAAATTAGATCAACAGGGAAAGGCCAAAAAACAAAACAAAACAACAACAGCAAAGAGACGTGAAGAATGAAATCGCATTAAACATGAATTGTGTGCTAATGACTACTACAGATAATTAAACATGAATTGTGTGCTAATGACTACTAGAGATAATAATAATAATAATAATAATGTATGGAATTTATATAGGGCTGAATCTTGTAAAGCAACAAATCAAAGCGCTCAGATTTTATTTCATACCACTTTAAGTCACAGCAGATTTCTCTCCGTGAAATTCGGGCTGCTCTCCCCGGGGAGAGCGGGAGAACGCGTCGCCACTTAGCGCTGCGTCACCCTTTTTTTTTTTTTTTTTTTCTGCAGCTGTATTTGTTTCCCTATCAGAGTGGCTTTTTTCTAAGAATTTTGCCAGGGACAACTCTCTTGTTGCCGTGGGTTTTTTTACGTGCGCTAAATAATTACGTGTAACACAGGGGACCTCGGTTTATCGTCTCATCCGAAAGACTAGCGCCCAGACCACCACTCATGGTCTAATGGATGGGGGAAAAATTTCCGGTCCAAACGGGGTACGAACCGCCGCACACTTCAGACCCGGACTTTTCGCTTTCTAGACAGGCGCGTTACCTCTAGACCACCGATCCAAGGGAGATAAGGATTTCGAACACAAAAATGAAATTCCAATCATAACATTTCAAAAAGATGTCTGTGATATCCTTTCTTAAATGAAGACAAACTAGGCTTCTGTTTAAGATAATCAGGGATATTGTTCCATAGCTTACTACCTGAATAAACCAAGGATGACATGAATAAGTCTATCCTGGGGCGGGGAATAAATAGAATATTTTTTACCTCGAATAACTCTGATAACAAATTTATCATACAGATGGATGGCGAAAGATTTTTTCATAATCTTGTACATGAATACGACTTTTGAAATGGCATTTCTGTTTTAATGGTAAAATATTGAGTTTTTTGTAATCTTCATTTTGCAAAGATGATTTAAGGAGTTTTAAATTTCATGGAGCGTCTGTAAATACTTCAAGTCGTTTTAAGCAGTTTTTACTCGCCGGTCCCAACATTTTGAAGCATAATCAATATCTGGTTGTATGTATCCTAAAAGAACAACTTTCGAGTGTGCCATCAAGGAAATGCTTTTCTATTGATCTGAAATATCTTTTGGGATAATTTCTTTGACAATATTGAAATAGGGCTCGACCAGGAAAGATTATTGTCTACATTAAGGCCAAGTAATTTATGATTATTAACCTCTTCTACTATCTAAATCATGAATTTTCAGACTTCTTGACATAGACTTCATATTTGTCTTTTTTGTCTCGTTGGGGACTATCATGAACTTAGATTTTTTAGGATGAAAGCCATGTGGTTCAGATCAGCCCAAGAAGTTAGTTTATCTATATCTTTCTTTTGAATATTACATATAACATTTGCTTTTTTATCCTTAGTATGATAGTCGTATCATCTGCAAATAGTTCCACAAGAAGATAAATATTCAATGGAAGATCTTTAAATATAGATAAAAAAACAAAATTGGCCCAAGAACTGATCCCTGGGGGACACCATATGTTATTGGCATGAAGGAGGATATTGCACAGTCTTGAAGAACTGCCTGCCGTCATTTTTAGAAATGAGGAATATAAGTCTAACTGAATCTGAACTTTAAACCATACAAAACAAGTTTCTTTATTAGAAGATCATGGTCAATGGTGTCAAAAAGCTTTAGCAAAATCAACAAATACTCCCAGACAAAAGATCATGTTAATATTTTCATGCCATTGTTCTATTTTGGTTAGTAAACAGTGTGTGACAAGAATGGTTTTTCATAAAACCGCTTTGCCTAGGATGAAACGATTGTGATTTGTAAAATACAGCTGAAGGTTATTCTTAAGATCTTTTCAAGAGGCTTAGCAATGAAGACAGGATTTATTTGGTCTAATTTGAGGGATCTTTGGTCACCAGATTTGAAAAGGGGCAAAACTTTGGCATCTCCCAAAGCTTGAGGAAAATGACATTTTTCAATTGAAAGATTATAAATGTATGTATATGCAGATATAGGGTGCTGAAACCTTCAATATTTACTGTCTAGATTGTCCAAGCCCCTTGCATTGAGTGTTTTAGGGAACACAATTCTTTGTATACTTTATGAACAGTGATAAAATTTAAAATTGAATTTAGATTGTACATTTCTGGATCCACAAAAGTGTTTAAGTGCAGACAGATCATTAAATTTTGTATTGTTAGCTAAATTACCTTTTCGCCTACTGTAGCAAAATGCTTGTTTTTATCTTCAGCAGACAGACAGTTAACAGAAGAGGAGTAGATGTAGATGTTTTATGAGCTAGCTGATTGATAGCTTTCCCTACAGATTTTTGTGTCTTTTTTTGATGAGATCAATCACTAAAATATTTCTTACGAGCAGTTCTTTTCATAGCTGTTATTTTATTTCTTTTTTGCTTTTTAAAGTCTGCATCTTTTCCTGTTGGGTTTTTACAATTTGTCACGTACTGCAATGGCGCATTAATTTCGGCAGTAAGCCATGGGTGGTTTATCTTTAATTTAACTCGTTTAATTCTAAGTGGTGCGTGTTTGTCAAATATAGGAAGAAAAGTTTGATTTCCAGGCAGTAGTGCTTCAAACTGATCAGTTTTACTGATAAACATTTAAAAAGTTAGCGGTTTCATAGATCAGAAAGAAATCCTTCAGCATCAAACAACTTATAGTTTCGCAGAGAAACATTCTTGTGATTGCATCTAGGGAATCCTTGTACCTTTTTTAGACCACGTTAGACATATTGGATAATGATCGCTTAGGCCAAATGTTGGAACAGATGTTTCTATTATATGATCCATATTGGAGACATAGACATGGTCAATTAATGTTTTAGAGTTTAAGTGTTTTTCGTTTTTGGGGTTTGAATCAGCTGTGACAAATGATATATTCAAACACACTCCTCCACTTTTCATGAGGTTTAAATAAATCAATGTTGAAATCTCCTAACAAAATTATCTCTGAGAGAGAGGAGAGAGGAGAGAGAGAGAGAGAGAGAGAGAGAGAAGAGGAGAGAGCAGGACAAAGGCAGGGGGCAGAGACAAAGATCCACAAAGAGACACAAGGAAACAGAGGGGAAAATAATTTTTTTCCAACACATTAGTCTTATTCCTGTGCCGCACTTCTTGCCACCAAGGGTACCATAAATCACCAGAAGAGGAAGGTCTCCATGACATAACCCAGACACGAAGACGCCCATACTACTTTACGGATAGCCACTTGCGATTTTTTTTTGTGGACAACCCATTGGGGGAAAGCTTTTCATTTCACAGTTCCATAAATCCTAGTCCATAAAAACAGATCTAAGACAGAGGTATGAACTGAAAAAATGTAAAAGACAAGGGCAGTGGCCAGTTTTGGGCCCGGGGCCATCATGGGCCCGTCTAATTTTTCCCTGGATTGACAAAGGGAAAAGGCTCCAGGAAAATTTTTCTGCACGGAAATGATCAAGGTGTCTTGACCCAAAGCACTTTTAGTAAAAATGCTTAGGGGAACCAGCAACAAAACGCAGATAAACATTTAAAGACAACAAGGAGCTCGGGACGAGGTTGTGGTGTCACCTAAGCAGCTGTGGGGGTTTTGGGGGGGGCAACAGTCCCATTGGGAAACCCTCAGTGGATGGGAAGGGAGAGGAAGGTGCCGACATAGACAAGGCCCCTTCCCCCTCCATTCACACTTCAGAATATAGGCTTAAAGAAGATTTCCTTCTAATATTCTTTTCATGATATATTCATCATACTGCTGACAATTAGATCAATATGTTTTTCTGATGTTTTGTTGTCTTAGCTGACTTCTTTCACAAATTCCTGTGTGTGTGTGTGTGTGAGGGCGGGTAGGGGTATCCAGGGAGAAGACAGCATACGCCTGGCTTAATCGGAGTAAGTGGCAGCTGTCTTGACCTTACCCCCTCTTGTTCCCGGCATTGGCCAAAAACCATGCCTGATGTATCTAGATTCCAATAATGAGCCGATTCAGCCGAATGTGCATGGTGTGAACACAATGACTGTTGCTCAAATATAACATGCTAATCAAGTAGGCGAAAAAAAGTTACTGTATTGTATACTACTGTAGGAAGAAATGGGCAGGACAACATCACTGAATGGACAGGGGAAAAGCTTCTCCGCAACCCCGGCACTTGCACACAACCGCCGCAAATGGAGCCAGCTGGTGCAACGTTTCGTCAATGCAGTGCCCCTACGACTCCGGAGGGGGTTATGGGAGCAGATGAGATACTACTGTTAGTCGTGAAATTAATGCACACCTTTCATAAGTATTCTTTGTTTACATGATAATGGCTGTGATATAGGCTTACAGCCGGCATGTACCCCGAGTGGAACATGCATGCGCGTGCACACGCACACTCTCTCTGTCACACTCACTCTCTCTCTCTCTCTGTCACACACACACACACTCACAGAGAAATCCACCCCTTTTTATATTGTACAGTCAGATTTATTGCCATAATCTATAAACGTAAAGGAACCCATTTATCACGCTATGGCTCGCAATGCAGTACATACTACTCATGTTGGCTTTCTCTTGTATTGTGACATAAAAATAAACTGGGATAATGCTCTTTTTATCTTTGTACCCACACTGGGTCCACACTCCAAATTTGTACCTAAAAGATACAATAACCGTTGATTCTTTTCTGACCCTCGAACGATACACGTTTCACCGTACTTTAAGAATGTTTCTATTAAATGAATGAGGTTTTGTACGCCAGTGTTCATTTTTCACTCTTTGTTGGAGTCGAGCAATCTAATGGTGAGATTTTTTAGCCTTACAGATCTGAGGCCATATACTGCCTGTTACCTCCTTAAGATCTAAAGTCAGGCTTAAACGATGCAGCTATTCTACACAGATCACCGAATACTAAGATTGATCGATAGAATATGAGGCTAATAATAAACGAAAAAGAAGTATTAGAATTAATTAACTGAAGTCTATTTCAGTGGCTCTTCATACCAACACTCTAGCCGGAAGTGTTACACTGACCAGGACAGTCAATGCGAAGTTGAAGAACCACACAAAGCACACCTAAAAGGAGATATCGCCACTGCTACCAGAATCAACAGTGTTCGTCAGTAGAAAAGACAACAACAAAAAGACATGATGCCAAAAGGTATGATGCTTTTATTATACAGAAAATGTTCGACTCTCCTTTGATTTCAGTCTAGACACTTCCCAGTGTAAACTTAATGTACTGGCAACTTTATTATCTGGGTTGATAGTTCTAGACTCTTTAGGTTACTACCAATGATTATGTGATACGTAGGACCCGTAGTTTTTTTTTTTAATGTGTTGCCTCTGCTGACTCGTGACATAACAGAAGAGAGTAAGAAAAGCCAAGACAGCTGCTAGATGGTCATCTCTGAAGATCTCGGTAGTCCAGCTCTCCTAGAGCTTCCTTCTTCCAGTCGGGCCTCTATTCATATCGGTTCTAGAAACTCGTGCACCACTTACAGACAATAACTTTAATGTTCTTTTATGTGGTAACCGTAGCCAAATATTACATAGTTTTCAATAGTTCAGGATTAATTCTAATTACTTCTTGTTGTTTATTATTAGCGTCATATTCTATCGATCAGCTGTAAATGGGTATTTGCCCTCTTAGGTCAGGGAAGGTAAAGCAGCGAGGGAGGAGAGATGGGCGCCGCCCTCAATAGCTGGCCCCTGGAGAAGCTCAGGTCTCGACCTCTCGCTCCCCTACGACCACATAGGTTATGGGACTCCTTTACCATTACATACTCAATGTCATATGTTGTTTTCGCCTACTTTGCCACGTAGCATTTATCAATTTGCGATAATCAAGTAAAATCTATAATCAAGTAAAATATATAATCAAGTAAAATCTTCCACCTTGGGAGTCGAGTAGAAACTACACATTGTGAGACTTGTAAGAGTCACACGCTAAACCAGACATGGGTTGTTTATGTTTACACGTGGTTTATAGTAAAGCGTTTTGTACATCTTCCATGAAGGAAACAAACATATTAATTAGGCTATTATGATTTGTGGCAAACGATTAATGCTGCCAATAGTAGGCCTGTTGATGATTATATGATTTTTTGGTGACAAAAGTTGAAACCAAACTGATTTTTCGCATCACAGTATCACCACTATGTGTTTTCACCAGCTTCTTTATATACACAAATTCACATCCACACGGCAATCCAGTCATCCACATTCCGGTAATAATATAGCAATATAGTAATAAATAACTGACACGCCGGAAAGTCGCAATTCTATATTCAGTAGCAGAGTCACGTGACTGATTTATAGCTCCCCCACGCGTCTGACTTGGTTAATCCTATGTTTTGCGTCAGTCATTCTTTTGTAAACTGGAACACAAAACACGGGCTGTAGTGTAGAATCACTCATGCAGACCTCCTGCCATGATCACACACACACACACACACACACACACATTGACGTTGCACACTGCCACGGTCGCAGAAAAAAAAAAGAAACTGTAGCAAAGTTCTTTCCCACATGTGGAAAAAGAGGGGGAAAATCAAAGAATTTTCACTGACCCCTTTTTCATGCATGTAGCAATGATGTTTCCCAGGACATTATTGTCTTAAACACTTTCAGGTTATCCACCATTGCTTCAGTTTCTGATCTTACAAAATGTTCAGAATTTAGATTTTTTTTCCCAAGGGCCTGAGCAATCCACTTTTAAACTGTTTTCACACACAAAAGTCAATCCTTTCCCCCCATTTTAAAGAGTATTTCACTGACATTCATATCTTTCTGATCACAACTGCCTTCTTAAGAGTTTGACTGACTTTCTTGACGCTTTGCATGGTATGTTTGGGAGTCTGATTATCATTCTGTTGGTTTTCGATGTTTGCCTCTGCGGACAAGCAAAACAATAACAACAAGCGTTGCTCGCCCGCGAAACCAAACGGTGACAAAGTCACTCACGAAAGCAAGAACAAAGCCAGGTCTCTTATACAGAGGCGTGTGTGTTTGAAGTCACAGAGAGTATCTTACGCCGTGACACCAACCAGTCCAGTCCATGTCTGTTGTCTTCCCCCCTCTGTGCTTGACCAGCTTCCTGATGTCTATCTCTGCTCAGGGGCCGCTGATGGACAGGCACACCTGGAAGAGCTCAGAGCGTGGTCCATTGAGCAACCGCTGACATATCTCCCTCAGGAACAACTGTCGGAACCGGGTGTAGTCGGGGTCTCCGGTCAATACTGCAACACACCGCGGTGCTAGAGTTAGGTCTGAGTGCACAGGAACCTACTCTTTAGCACAGTGAATAAGTGAGATAGATGGATATGAATGTTGTATGTTAGTCCGTCGTTTTCGACGATGACCTCCAAAACAGCAGAGGAGGCAGACATAAGTGGATGGATAGAGAGAGAGAGAGAGAAGAGAGGGAGAGAGAGAGAGAGAGGATGAGAGAGAGAGATAGAGAGAGAGAGAGAGATGCAATTACAGTCAATCAACTGATTGACGGATGGACGGACTGACTGACCGACCAACCAACCAATCAACCGACGATCGCACGAACGAATCGATCAATCCCTGGCTGAGGCAGAAACATTTTTTACCTACAGAACGAACTGAACAGGTACACATTATCAAAGGAACAGGTATCCTTTATCTTCTTTGGTCCCCTAGAACTTTGGCGAGCATTTTTGTTTGTTTTTGTTTTTGTTGAGGAATACAGCTCTCTTCTCACTATCAAAGTTGCCACATCTGGAGTTTTGGGACATTGTATAAACAAGAATCTAGCATGTATGTTTTCTGACATACACTCCTACAAGCTTGCCAGGGCTTGCACCTCTCTGAATTTTAGAACGGGGTTTTCTTGCGTGCAACTGAGAGTATCTAAAGCATGTGTTTACACACGGAACCTAGTTTAAGTCTCACCCAAAGGATTAAAAAGGGATTTGGTTTGCATACAAGTTGGCTTGAGGGGAAAGTCTTTCTCCAATCTCTAGCCATCAGGGAGAACGGAGCCTGAGATCAAGCGGCAAACAAACTAGCCACTGGTCTACAGGACTCCCTGACAAACTAGCCACTGGTCTACAGGACTTCCTGACAAAACTAGCCACTGGTCTACAGGACTCCTGACAAACTAGCCACTGGTCTACAGGACTTCCTGACCGTGCGTCCAAAGATGAAGTGCTGGCTATAACTGATGCTAGCTAATCCGTCACTGACTCTGTGTGACTGATGCTAGCTAATCCGTCACTGGACTTGCTTTAACTGTCAAGAAGTTTACAGTGAGGAAAGAGGATGACACCCTCCCCCACACCCCTCAAAAAAAAACACCCCAACAACAACAACAACCCACACCAAAAAAACACAAACACACACACAAACAAAAACAACAAAAGACCACCCCCCAAAAAACCCACCCTCACAACAAAAACCAAAACCAAAACAAAACCAACAACCCAACAAAACAAAAACAAAAAAATAAACCAGGACAATTTTATGCTATGTTAACACGTCCATATGCTTCCAGGGGACTGAATATAATCTGTTCTTTGTTCCTCTTCGTACTCCCCCTCTTTCTTTTCCGGCCTTTTCTTCTCCTTACGTCAGTTCTGTGGAATCGTTTATATTTCCCTTCTGTTCTCCGCTTTTTCTTCTCGTCAAGTCAGTTCTGTGTACCACCAGTCTTTCGTTTTTACCTTTCTGTTCCTTTTTTCACATGGCAGCCATTTCTTTCTTTATTTCAAAATAAAGCTGTTTACAGTGGTCACAGAAAATCACTTGTGGAATGTTGGTTAATGAATATACATGATTTGTTTATATGTGGTGGGAAAAAAATGAAGATTTCGAGACAAGAATGGCTTCAGTCAAGAAGCAAATGATCAAAAGCACTTGCCCATTAATCATTCCCAAGTTTAGCATTTGACATGAAATAATTCCCAACACTTAAGCATTTGGCATGAAGTCTTTCCCCAATACTATGCATTTGGCATGAAGTCATTAGAGTTTGGTCCATCACCTGTCCCTCATTTTAAAGGGAAAAAAAAATTTTTAAAAGGAATTAAATAAAAAGAAAGTAAAAGAGCTGCCGTTTACATACTTGCACGCAGAGTTTGGGAAGGTCGTCAATGGTGCCTCCGGGCGGAAATTTCATGGCATGATGTCAGAGGGTGGGGGCATGTCTGGGGAAAGAGGCCGGCATTGGAGACCGGGAGATCGCCCTTTCTTGGGAAAACCCCTGACCTGCCCGTACTCTGCCCAGCAGGCGATTGTAGTACCGGCCCCGGGCACAGCGCCAGAAGCTGCCTGGCTTGTGCTTCCTGGGGAAGGATGATCAGAAGCACCAGGGGCGTTTGTGGAAGGCTGATTCTGTCTACACCACCTCTTTGGCCCCCCTCTGGTTGTGCAGCTGTCTGTAGTAGCTCCCGGCAGCCACGTGCACACAGCACAGCACCATCAGCAGGGAACTCAGGTACCAGTTGGAGGAAGACATTGTCGCAGGTGAGCTTAAATGGGCTTATTTCCTTTGAAATGCACGTGGACTTCTTGGAAACGGGTCTCTTAAAACGAGAGTTTTCACCTTTGTTCCCACTCGCTGTGGCTCTACGGGTCGAGTGCAGCTGGGCTTCTGACTCCCACACAATCTCATTTACAGTTGATTTATCAATTTTGACAAGCAGCAAACACCTTAACCGACTTTTTAATGCAAATAACTGTTGCACGACCTTCATGTTAGGCCTTTCCCTGAAGAACTACGTCTTGGTTCACCTTCAAACACTAAATTGTGCCCACACAATCAGGTAAAACAGATTACGGGCAAGTTGTGGCTGTATCAGCGGGTTTAGCCCTTTCAAAGGAGGGGGACAGAGTACTGCTGTCCACCAGGCTGAGGTCAACCTTTTGTATGTGGTGGAGGCTAGGACATGAGCTATGGTGACCGAGAGCCACAAAAGGTCTGTTTTAATTGTTGATGGAGATGAAAAAAATCATTTGAAATCGCATTAGCATAAGGGAAAGAAGTCATTCATTATGCACAATAAATCAATGCTACAACATTTGTTTTTAAAGTGTGTCAGTCATTTGACATTGATTTTAATACCAAATACTGACCAACCTTTAAAGGGCCAAAAAAAAAAAACAGCTGTGACTTTGTTTATGTCCAAAAGATTCCTTTAAAAAAGAATATGCTCCTTTTTTCTATGTAAGTCTTTTTCGTTTGATGTACCCAACTTTGTGAGTAAAGTCTGTTTTTTGTTGGAAGGTTTAAAAGGAAACGTGTAGCTATTAGCCTGGAAGCATTGTTGGATTAACCAGATTCAGTCTTCCTTTGAAATGTCATTTGTATAACTATTTTGTAACCAAACATTGAATTAAAAAGAATCTTATTACAGACAGACAGACAGACAGACAGACAGACAGAAAGACAGAAAGACAGACAGACATACAGAGATCGAGATCTTTTTGTCTCTCTGAAAGAAAAGGAAGAATAACTCAGTGTGGTCATAATTATAGCTTATTGTTTGTGTTAAGGACCCCAGTGAATAGCACAACCTGTCTTCGTGTTCTCTTGCAGAGGTAGGATCAAAATTGGGAGAATGGTAAAAAGACGTTCCTCTTC
>CM054134.1:128300703-128325703 GCA_028751875.1 Rapana venosa
ACGAGGGGGTTGGACTTTAGGTAATGCAGTCAAACCGACAAATTCAGGGATTGAACTCGCAATTTTTTAAAATCGTATAATCTTGGGTGAAAATGACTACTATACCTTAGTGATAATCAGCCCGGTTAGTAAGAACCTAGGGGACGGGATAGCTCAGTGGTCGGAGCACTCCTTTCCCCCAGCCAAGTAAAGCAGCATCGAGCGTGGTTACCAGTTGGATGGGTGACCGTTTGCGCGCCTTGGCTTCAGTACAGTTCCCCCAGTTCACCCAGCTGTAAAGGGTCAGGGAAGGTAAAGCAGCGAGGGAGAGGAGATGGGCGCCGTCCTCAATATGCTGGCCCCTTGAGAAGTGAGGTCTCTGACGCTTCGCTCCCCTACGACCTTATAGGTTATGGGACTCCTTTACCTTTACCTATCCTTAGTAAGAACAATGGGAATAATAAAATGATAACAACAAAGTAACTGCGAAGAGTATATCCGACGTGTTGTGGCAGTTACTGATATTATGATTATGTAATTGTAAGCCCCAGGGGAGATTTCCGATTTAGGGACTTGCCAAATTCCGGCCATAAACCTAGCAAGGGAAGCTCTCTCTCTCTCTCTCTCTCTCTCTCTCTCTCTCATTAACAAAGGAGAATCGCGAAGGCCTAACGAATGAATAAGACGACAGGAGAAGTGGAGGACCTCACAATGACGATATGTCAAGTCTTGACACCACGATAGATTAACAGGTCATTTCAGTTTCAGGTCATTTCAGTTTCAATGCAGTTCAAGCCGTCTGGAACTCAAGACCACAAAAGGTATGCATGCGTCGTAAGTTCACGCCGTGCAATCGTTAAATAGGGCCACAGGGTTTTGTCAAGTCCCCCCCCCCCCCCCCCCTCCCAACCCCTTCAGCTTAGAGGTGGAAGGAGGAAGAAAAGCAGATGGCCTGCCTTGACTTAGGTTATATCAGTCTAATGCAGTCAGTGTGCTGAAAGGCCGAAATCAGGGAAGGGGAAACAAAGACTCCCCCCAAAAAAACCCAACAACAACAAAACAACAACAAAACCAAAACAACAACAGAGACCAAACCCAAACCAAACCCAATAAAAAAAAAACCAAAAATAACAACAACAAAAAACCCCAACAACAAAACAACATAAAAAAAACCCAACCAACTAAACATAACAAAACAAAACAGCAAAACAATAACAAACAAAAGAAAAAACAAAACCCAACACAAAACGAAAGAAAACAACCAACCACCAAAAATTTACCACAAAGCCACCCACAACAAAACAAGACATTAAAAAAAAAAAGCACAACCCAGCCTGGCTGAACATCAAAAGTAGTAGTCTATATATATATATATGTATGTATAGATCTGTAAGATCCGTGGCCACAAACCCTGTTCATTAACTGTCAGGGAGCTGTCAGTCAGTATCTGAGCTGAAGACGAACCACGTTGCTATTTTTCTTTCTGCAGAGGCGGTGCTATTTTTTACTTCTCATGCGCACGCACGCGTGTGTGTATGTTGGGGGTGGGTCGGGTGGGGGGGGTGGGGGGGGGGGGTGGGGGGGGGGGGGGGAGGGTGTCTATTTTTTTTTCTGTTTTAAATTAAACAGCCGTTTCCCTCTAGCACATACGATGTTTAGATCGAATTCTGTTTCAGTCTTTGTCCTTATGTCTGGTTGTCTCATCGCCTCCTCCCCCCCCCCCCCCCCCCCCCCACCTGTGGGTGTGGGTGTGTGTGCGCGCGCGCGGGGCGTGCGTGTTTGGAATGTGTGTTTTGGCGTGCGCTTGCATTATGTTATTCGCAAGTGCTTTGTTAGTTGATTTTAGTCAATGAAATCAAATACCTCAGTATTTTGTTATCATTTATGCCATTGTTTATTGAAATGTTTGAGGATATGTTTCTTTACTGACTTTGCCCCCCCCCCCAAAAAAAAAAAAAAAAAAGAAGAAAAAAACAAGACCAGATACAGTCTATACTATGATTGATAAACGGCATTGCCGATTTTAAATGAAACTGTGTTTGAGATATGTGGAAAGTAGTTTTCGTTTGCGGAAACTCAGTCTTGTTTTTCATTCGAGCTGGCTATATTGATTTGTTAAATGTTTCTGTGAACACTTCCCATCTACTAAATCTTATGGTGATTTCGTGGTCTTTTTTTTCGGGAAGGAAGGGGGGGGGGGAGGGGGGGGGGGGAGTCGCGGAGATTCTTGAAATAAATCTGCCTTAGTCTTGAGTGTTTAAGACTAGAATTTCAGTTTTCCATAAAAAGTGTGAAGAGAAAGGAAAACTTTCGGGGTTTTTTCCTTTTGTTTTATATTCCTGTGTTTATGTAGGAAAATGGCAAAATGGACCACCAAGCCACGCTTGGTACAAAGCCTAATGGGTATGCCACCCGACGTCCTACTGTTAATGTTTCTGTAATCCACCGAATCAGTAGTAGCTACTGTATTGCATGGTAGAGTGTCGTTTTGTACTGTATTGCATTGTACTGTATTTTATTGTTACACCACTTTCATTCGGCTGGTTTCTCTGCATGAAATGCAGGCTGCTCTCTCAGGCGAGAGTGCATATGATTTTGCCATTATATATATTATAGGATTGGGCACCGTGTGAGTGGGTTTAGGCTGTCAAACTCGTGATCCAGATTGGGTGCGGGTTCGATCCCGCTCGGCTTGGTGTTGTGTCTTGGGAAAGACCACTATACCCCTATTTTCCTCACTCACCCAGGTGTAAGTGGGTACCAGCTTGCTGGGGAAGTATCTGGCGACGACTAGCGTCTGTCACAGGGTGTGTGAAAAACATCAGTTTGCTTAAGCTACAGAAACCGGGATAAGATCCGGCTCTATGGCACTTTGGATCGGAAAGAACATACGTTATATATATATATATTTATATATATATCTGCTTTTCTGCACTTGTAGGTATTTGTTTGTTAATGAAAGTAAAAAGGTAAAGGTAAAGGGAGTTCCATAACTTATAAGGTGTAGGGGAGCGAGGCGTCAGAGACCTCACTTCTATAGGGCCAGCATATTCGAGGGCGGCGCCCATCTCCTCTCCTCGCTGCTTTTCCTTCCTGCCCAAAAGAGGGCAGGTACCCATTTACAGCTGGTTAGGTGAACAGGGGGACTGTATGAAGCCAAGAGCGCAAACGGTCACCCATCCAACTGGTAACCACGCTCGGACGGTGCTTAAAACTTGGCTGGGGGAAGCGAGTGCTCCGAATCACTGAGCTATCCCGTCCCCGTTAATGAAAGTAGCTTCTATAAAAACAAAATTTTACAGGGGACAACTGCTTTGTTGCTTGGGTTATTTTACATGTACTAATTATGTGTTGCACACAGGACATCAGTTTATTGCCTGAAACAAAATACTAGCTCTTAGACCACCACTCATGGCCTTGTAGAGAGGGGAAAATTGGGGGTTGCAACGGGGATCGAACTGCTATTACACTTTCAAGATGAGTGCACCGTACTGGAGACCACCGAACTTACAATCCACCAGTTCGATGACACCATGTATCATGACAGGATCGGGCTTAACATGCATGCCTTTATCTCCCCTGTGTAAGATACAGAACAACAAAGAAAAGCAACTGCATGGCAGACTGATGTCAGCTGAGGTAAAATCGTTATCTCGCGAAAACTCTCCACATATAATTCAGTCCCAGGCACAACCTGACCATGACTGTCAATTACTTACTTACTTCATCATGATCATAAGTTCACGCTGCATTCTCTGGGTGTACTTGGATATTGTCGATGTGCACGTGTAGATAATTTATATCAGTTCTAAGGCTGAATGTTTGACAGGAATTTGTTGTAGTTTGATGTAAATATTTTCATTGAAAGCTTATCACAGTTCGCCTTTGTGTCGGATATACATGACGCACTATTGTCAACTGACATAATACATTCATATAATATAAATATTTATGGAATTTATTATAGCGCTGAATCTTTGTAAAAAGCAAACAATTCGAAGGACTTGCACTCAATCACTTACAGGCATGCAACTATCCTTAAACATAATGGGGGGGAGCAACAGTTTAAAAATCCATGCTCGCGCACTAGCACGAACAGCACGCAGCACACACACACACACACACAACACACACACCACGAACACACTTAGAAGGTTAAGATTTGCTGTTTGAAAAAAATTAGGGACAGATATGTGGGGAAAAGTATCAGGCTAGGAAATAAGTGTGTTTTGAGACATACACAGAGAAAGGGAGAGGAGAGAACTCGAACTCGACTCGACTTTTTAATGAGAGTAAATGGAAAGCTCAGGGCTTTTTTACACATGCTCTCAAAAAACAAAACAAAAAACAACAACAACAAAACACACACACACACAACACACACACACACACCCACACACACACCCACCAAACCCACACCAAACCACCACCAACACAATCAAAAACCACAAAAACAAAACAAAAACCAAACAAACAAAAACCAACAACAATCCCCCCCACCCCATCCCCAAACAAACCCGCAAACAATCATTTATCAACAGTTTTAAAGACACAAAATGAAATTCAAAATTGATTATTATAATCCATACACTATAAATGAGAAACTAGATACAATGAAGTTGAATGTCATACAAGGGAGACAATGGAGAAGGGAAAAGAAAAGCAAACAAACAAAAACAGACAAACAAGTATAAAAAAAAAATAAAAAAAACAAAAAAAAACACCCCACACACACACAACCACCGAATCAGAAAACATTACAGAGAGAGACCCGCAAAGAGGGACAAAGAGACAGACAGGCAGACGGACATACAGACAGCGGTCAAAACAGCAAAAGGATATAGAGAGTGAGGGATGTGGCTTACAGAGTTCATGGGACAGTGTTGAGGAAAGAAATAGATCAACAGGGAAAGGACAAAAAACAAAACAAAACAAAACAGCAACGAGACGTGAGAATGAAATCGCAGTAAACATGATATTGTGTGTCTAATTACTACTACAGATAATTAAATGAATTGGGTGCTAATGCCCTATAGAGATAATAATAATATAATAATAATGTATGGAATTTATATAGGTGATCTTGTGAAGAACAAATCAAAGGCTCAGATTATATGTCATACACTTTAAGCTCACAGCAGATTTCTCTCCGTGAATTGGGCTGATCTACACGGGGAGAGCGGGAGAAAGCGTCGCCACTTCGCGCTGCGTCACCCTTCTTTTTTTTTTTTTTTTCTGCAGCTGTATTGTGGTTCCCTATCAGCGTGGATTTTTTCTAAGAATTTTGCAGGGACAACTCTCTTGTTGCGTGGGTTTTTTTACGTTGCGCTAAATAATTTACGTGAACACACGGGACCTCGGTTTATCGTCTATTCCGAAAGACTAGCAGCCCAGACCACCAACATGGTCTAATGGATGGTGAAAAATTTACGGTCCAAACGGTGGTGGTACGAACCGCGCACACGCTTCAGACCCGGACTTTTCGCTTTCTAGAAGGCGCGTTACTCCTAGGGACCACGATCCAAGGGAGATATGGATTCGAAACAAAAATGAAGATTCCAATCATAACATTTCAGAAAAGAAGTCTGTGATATCCTTTCTTAAATGACGACATCCTAGGCTTATGTTTAAGATAATCAGGGCTATTGTTCCATAGCTTTCTACTGAATAAACAAGGATGACATGGAATAAGTCTATCCTGGGGCGGGAATAAATAGAATTCTTTTACCTCGACTAACTTACTAACAAATTTATCTACAGATAGGATTTTCTAGGCGTAAAGATTATTCTTAATCTTGTACAAGAATACGACTTTATTGAAATGGAATTTCTGATTAATGGTAAAAATATTGATGTTTCTTTTAATCTTCATATTGCAAAGCTGATTTAAGGAGTAATTAATTCATGGAGCGTCTGTAATTTACTCTCAAGTCGTTTTTAAGAGTTTTTACTCGCCAGGTCCAACATGTTGAAGCATACTAATATCTGTGTATGTATCCATTAAAGAACAACTTTCGAGTGTGCTCGATCCAGGAATATGCTTTATTATTGATCTGGAAATATCTTTGGGATATTTTCTTTGACAATATTGAAATTATGGATAGAACAAGGAAAGATTATTGTTCTACATTAAGGACAAGTAATTTGGATGATTATTAACCTCTTTACTATCTGATCAAGATTTTCAGACTTCTTGACATAATTCAATTTTGTTTTTTTGTCCGTTGTGACTATCATGAACTTAGATTTTTATTTGTTGCATGGAAGAGACACTGGGTGGGCGGCTAGATAGATGTCCCTGAGGAAGTATAGTTTTGTATCTTATTCTGTCTTGTAGAATATTACATATAACAATTTGCTTTTTTACCTTAGTATGAAATAGTGTATCATTCTGCAAATCGTCACAATGAAGATGAAAATATTCAATGGAAGATCATTAATATAGATAGAAAACAAAATTGGCCAAGAACCTGATCACTGGGGACACCATATGTTATTGCATGAAGGAGGATATTGCACAGTCTTGAAGAACTGTACCTGCAGTATATTTTTGAAGAAATGGAGGATATAAATCTACCTGAATCTGAACTAAGCCATACAAATAGAGACAAGTTTCTTTCATTTTAGAAGATCAATGGGTTCAATAGGTGTCAAAAGCCTTTAGCAAAATCAAATCAAATACTACCCAGATCAAAAGTATCATTGTATATTTTTCGATGTCGTATTGTTCTATTAGTGTTAGTATAGCAGAGGTTGTGTGACGAAGAATGGTTTTTCATAGAATCCGCTTAGCCTAGTGATTTGGAACAGATTGTGATTTGTAAATTACAGCTGAAGTTTATATCTTAAGTAGGCTTTTCAGAGCTTAGGACAGGTTGAAGATCGTTAGGTTGGTAGTAGTAAGGTTCTGATAGTTTGATGGATCTTTTTTGTTGTGTGTCGACGCTTAGATGTGGAAAAAATTGTGGTTGCCTAGAACCTTTGCGATCTCTAAAACGCTTGAGGGAAAATGACATTTTTCAATTGAAAGATACTAATGTATGTGATATGCTCAGTATTATGTTTTTGTGTGGTTGGCTGTGCTGGAAAACTCTTAATATTTTACTGTCTGTATGTCCTAGCCTCTTTGCCATTTGAGGATTCTCGTTGAAGTGTGGGTGCGAGTTTTGGATTTGGTGTTATCAATGATGTGTTTATGGACACAATTCTGGTGTATACTGTGCCTGTCTAATGGAGCAGATGTGATAAGATAAAACTTGAATTTAGATTGTACATTTCTGGATCAAAAAAAGTGTTTAAGTGGGCAGTGATTCAGGTATTACATGAAGATTTTGTGCATATGATATGGTAGAATTACCTTTTCGATACTCTCTTTAGGCAAGTATGCTGTGTGTTAGTATCTCAGCAGACAGGACAGTTAAAGTAAGAAAGAGGATAGTAGGATGTGGAGAAGTGTCCCTCCCTGGATTCGAGCTATGCTTGATGGATAGCTTTCAATACAGAGTTTTGTGTTTTTTGTGGATTGATGATCAGATCTCTAGAAAGATGTTAGTTGTGTACGTATGCAGTTATGTTGTGTCTGCGGTTATTATTACTTGCTTTTTAAAGTCTGCATTCTTTTCCTGTTGTTTAACAATTTGTCACGTATAATGCATTGGCAGCAATAATTTCGGCAGTAAGCATGGTGGTTTATCTTTAACATGTTAACTCGTTTAATTCTAAGTGTTGACGTGTTCTGTCAAATATAGGGACGAAAAGTTTGAATAATAGGCAGTAAGTGCTTAATCTTAGCGTGAGTCTAGTAGTGGTTTCGTATGACTGATACAACATTAAAAGAGTTTTTAGCGGATTAAATTGTCAGATAGAAGAATCCTTTCAGAATCAGAAATCAACTGTGGTATAGTTCGACAGTAGATACAGTCTTGGTGATTTGCATCGTAGTTATTCCTGTGTACATTTTTTTAGACACGTTTTAGATCTTGTATTGGATACTGAGTTCGTGATACATAGCCAATTGTTGGAACAGATGTTTCTATTATATGATCCAATTGGAGAGCATAGACTTTCTTATGTCAGTATTTGTTTCAGAGTGAATGTGTTTACGTGTTGCGGTTTGATTATCAGCTGTGACGAATAGTTGGGCATATTAATTCAAAAAACACTCTCCACTTATCATGAGGTTTAAATAAAATCAATGTTGAAATCTGCCTAACAAATAATTATCTCTGAGAGAGAGAGAGGAGAGTAGGGATGAGATTTATTCTAGGAGCGGAATGTTGAGAATAGAGAGGACGAGTTGAGAGGAGAGCGGAGAGCAGACCAAAGGCAGGTGGCAGAGACAAAGATGTTCCATATATCAGATGGAACAAGGAAGACACGAGGGAAATGTAATTTTTTTCCAGACACATATAGTCTTATTCCGTGTGCCGCCACTTCTTGCACAAGGGTACCATAACTCACCAGAGAGAAGGGGTCTCATGAATAACCTAGACACGAAGACGGCCAATCAATACTGTACGGATAGCCACTGGATTTTATTTTGCTGGACCCGACAAACCTTTGAGGAAAGTTTTATTTAACAGTTCCATAAATCCTAGATACATAAAAACAGAATCTAAGACAGAGGTATGAACTGAAATATGTAAAAGACCAAGGGCTAGTGGACAGTTGGCCAGGGTCATCATGGACCTGTCTAATTTCCATGGATTGCAAAGGGAAAAGGCTCCAGGAAGATTTTTTGAACGTGAAATGGATCAAGTGTTTGACAATGCACTTTAGTAAAAATGCTCTAGGGGAACCAGCAACAAAACGCAGAATCAACTTTTAATGACAACAAGGAGTCGGACAGGTTTGTAGTTGTGGTTTGCGGGTGTCACTACAGAGCTGTGGGGTTTTGGGGGGGGCAACGTCCCATTGATCATCAGTGGATGGAGGTGAGGAAAGGTGCCGACATAGACAAGGCCCATTCCCCCTACATTCACACTTCAGATATAGGCTTAAGAAGATTTCCTTATAATATTCTTTTCATGATATGATTCTCAGTACTGCTGACAATTAGATCAAATATGTTTTTTCTGATGTTTTGTTGTTCTTAGCTGACTTCTTTCACAATTCTCCTGATGTGTGTGGTGTGTAGTGGGAGGGTAGGGGTATCCTGGGAGAAGACAGCTACGCCTGGCTTACTCGGAGTAAGTTAGGAAGCGGTCTTGACCCCTTTACCCCCCCCCCCCCCTTTTTCCCTTGTGTCCCGGCATTGGCCTATGCCGTGGCCTGATGTGTCCTAGATTCGAATAATGAGCCGTTCGAGCGAATGTGCTGGTGTGAACACAATGACTTGTTGCTCAAATATTAACATGCTAATCAGTAGGCAGATAAAAAGTCTACTGTATAGTAATACTACTGTAGGATGAAATGGGCAGAACAACATCCACTGAATGACAGGGAAGAGCTTCTCCGCAACCCAGGCACTTGCCACACAACCGCCGCAAATGGAGCCAGCTGGTGCAACGTTCGTCAATGCAGTAGCCCCTACGACTGGAGGGGGTTTATGGGAGCAGATGAGATTATCTTTTACTGTTCGTCGTGAAATTAATGCACACCTTTCATAAGTATTCTTTGTTTACATGTAATGGCTGTGATATAGGCTTACAGCCGGCTGTACCCGAGTGAAATGCATGCGCGTGCACAGCACACTCTCTTTGTCCACCCTCACTCTCTTCTCTATCTTGTCACACACAGCACGTCGATTCAACTCATCAGTGTGTGTGTGTAATCCACCCCTTTTGTGATATTTGTGACGATGAAGCGGAAATGTATTGCCATACTCTATAAACGTAAAGGTAACTCCATTTATCACGCTTGGCTCGCAATGCAGTACTATTTATACTCCTGTTGGCTTTATTTGTATTGTGAATAAAAATAAACTGGAAAATGCTCTTTTTATCTTTCGTACCCACACTGGTGTCCACACTCCACTTGTATGCCTAAAGAAACGTCGAATATACGTTTGATTCTTTTCTGATCCCTCGAACGATACACGTATCACGATACTTAAGAATGTTTCTATTAAATGAATGAGGTTTTTGAAGCAAGTGTTCATTTTTCATCATTGGTGAGTTCGATGCCGAATCTATGCAGGGTGAGATTTTTTAGCCTTCTGATCTGAGGCCATTGTACTGCCTGATCTCCTTAAGATCTAAAGTCAGGCTTAAACGATGAGCTATTTCGTACAACCAGCATAACCGAATATGAAGAGTGATTCGATTAGAATAGTTGAGGATCATAAATAATAATACGAGAACAAGAAGTATTTAGAATTAATTAACTGAAGTCTATTCAGTGGCTCTTCATACAACACTCTAGAGGAAGTGTTACTCTGACCCGGACAGTCAATGCGAAGTTGAAGAACCAAACAAAAGACACTCCTAAAAGGAGATATCGCCACTGACTACCAGAATCACAGTTTGGGTCGTCTAGTGCGAAAAAGACACAACAAGTTAAAGACATTGATGCCGGCAAAATGTAGTGAAATGCCTTTTTATTTATACAGAAATGTTGACTCTCTTTGATTTCAGTCTGGGGGGGGTGGGGGGGGGGGGGGGTGTGGAGGGCCACTTCCAGTTTAAACTTAATGTACTGGCAACTTTATTATCGGGTTGATAGTTAGTAGACTCTTGTGTGCAGCGTAGACGACAAGTTATGATTATTTGATACTGTAATGAAAGCGTAGGTGTTTTTTTAATGTTGTTAGCCTCTGCTGACTCGTGACCAGACAGAAGGGAGTAAAGAAAAGCCAAGACCAGCTGTGCTTGATGGTCTCTCTGAAGATCTCGTAGTCAAGCTCTCCTAGAGTCTTCCTTCTTCCAGTCGGGCCTTATTCATCTCGGTTTCTAGATACCTCGGGCACATCACTGACAGCCGAGGATTTATCTGTTTAGTATGTTGCTTGTTTTAGTGGTGTGTAACCGTAGCCAAATATTACATAGTATTTTCAATAGTATTTCAGGATGAATTCTAAAACCTTCTTGTTGTTTATTATTAGAGTCATATTCTTCTGAATCAGTCGTGTAAATTGGTATTTGCCCTCTTTAGGGTCAGGGAAGGGTAATAGCAGCGGAGGGAGAGGAGATGGGCGCGCCCTCAATATGCTGGCCCTTGGAGAAGCTCAGGTCTTGGACCTCTCGCTACCCTACGACCACATAGGTTATGGGACTCCTTTCTAGTACATACTCATGTAATTGATCTGTTTTCTCCTACTTTTGCCACGTGCATTTATCAATTTGCGGTAATCAAGTAAAAATCTATTAATCAAGTAGAAAATATATAATCAAGTAAAATATTTCCACCTGGGGAGTCGAGTAAGAAACTTCCAATTGTGAGACTGGTAAGAGTCACACGCTAAACCAGACATGGTTGTTTAGGTTTACACTGTGGTTTATTGTAAAGCGTTTTGTACATCATTCCATGAAGGAAACAACATATTAATTAGGGCCATTCTGATTTGTGGCAAACGTTTAATGCTGCCAAAATAGTAGGACTGTTGCTTGATGATTTATATATTTTTTGGTGTCAAAGTTGAACCAAAACTGATTTTTCGCATCACAGTATCACACTAGTGTTTTCACCAGCTTCTTTCTTTACACAAATTCACATCCACACGGCAATCCAGTCATCCCATTCCGGTAATAAATATAGCAATATAGGAATAAATAATGACACGCCGAAAGAGTCGCAATTCTATATTCAGTAGCAGAGGTTCGTGACTGATTTTAGCTCCCCACGGTCTGACTTGGTTAATCCTATGTTTTTTGCGTCAGTCATATCTTTTGTAAACTGGAACACAGAAACACGGGATGCTAGTAGTGTGAATCATCATGCAGACCTTACTGGCCGATGATCACACTAAGCACACACGAGCTGACACGTACAAACCTTGACGTTGCATCATGCACGTGTAGTCAGAAAAAAAAAAAGACCATTACAGTCTATACTTTGATGATTAAACGGCATTGCATGAAACTGCTGTTTGAGATATGCTGGAAAGTAGTTTTCGTTGCGGGATGACTCAGTCATGTTTTTCATTCGAGCTGGCTATGATTTGTTAAATGTTTCTGTGAACACTTCCACATCTACTAAATCTTATTGGTGATTTCTTGGGTCATTTTTTTTCGGGAAGGAAGGGGGGGGGGGGAGTACGCGGAAGATTCTTGAAATAAATCTTCCCTTAGTCTTGAAGTGTTAAGACTTGAATTTCAGTTTTCCAAAAAAGGTGTGAATGAGAAGAAAACATTCCGTCCTTGCTATATTCCTGTGTTTATGCTAGGAAATGGCAAATGGCACCACACAATGCCACGCTGGTATCAAGTCTCATGGGTATGCCACCCGAGTCCTACTGTTCATGTTTCTGTAATCCACCGAATCAGTAGTAGCCTACTGTATTGCATTGTAGTGTGTCGTATTGTACTGTATTGCATTGTACTGTATTTTATTGTACACCACTTTCATTCACGGCAGGTTTCTCTGCATGAAATTCAGGCTGCTCTCCTCGGCGAGAGTGCATATGATTTTGCATATATTATATATATATATATATATATATATATATATATATATATATAATATATTATATATATATATATATATATATATATATATATATATATTATATGGGCACCGTGGTCGAGTGGTTTAGGCGGTCAACTCGTGATCCAGAGGTCGCGGGTTCGATCCCCGCTCGGCTTGGTGTTGTGTCCTTGGGAAAGACACTTTACCCTATTTTCCTCACTCCACCCAGGGTGTACAAGTGTGGTACCAGCTCTGCTGGGGAAGTATGGCGACAGACTAGCGTCCTGTCACAGGGTGGTGGTGAAAAACCATCAGTTCGCTTAACGCTACAGAAACGGATAAGCTCCGGCTCTATGGCCTTCGGCTCGAAAGAACTATACTATATATATATATTATATATATATATATATTATATATATTATATATATATATATATATTATGCTTGTCTGCACATGTAGGCCTATTTGTTTTGTTAATGAAAGTAAAAAGGTAAAGGTAAAGGAGTTCCATAACCTATAAGGTCGTAGGGGAGCGAGGCGTCAGAGACCTCACTTCTCTAGGGCCAGCATATTGAGGGCGGCGCCCATCTCCTCTCCCTCGCTGCTTTACTTTCCCTGACCCTAAAGAGGGCAGGTACCCATTTACAGCTGGGTGAACTGGGGGAACTGTACTGAAGCCAAGGCGCGCAAACGGTCACCCATCCAACTGGTAACCACGCTCGACGCTGCTTAACTTGGCTGGGGGAAAGCGAGTGCTCCGATCACTGAGCTATCCCGTCCCCGTTAATGAAAGTAGCTTCTATAAAAACAAAATTTTACAGGGGACAACTGCTTTGTTGCTTGGGTTATTTTAATGTACTAATTATGTGTTGCACACTGGACCTCAGTTTATTGCCTGAAACAAAATACTAGCTCTTAGGCCACCACTCATGGCCTTGTAGAGAGGGGAAAATTGGGGGTTGCAACGGGGATCGAACCTGCTACTTCTCACTTTCAAGATGAGTGCATTACCTGGAGACCACCGACCTTCCAATCCACCAGTTCGATGACACCAATGTATCGTGACAGGATCGGGCTCTAACATGCATGCTTTATCTCCCCTGTGTAGATACAGACAACAAAGAAAGCAATGCAATGGCAGACCTGTATGTCAGCTGAGGTGAGAAATCGTTATCTCGAAAACTCCTCACATATTAATTCAGTCACCAGGCACAACCTGACCAAGACTGTCAATTACTTACTACTCAACATGGATCAAAGTTCCACGCTGCATTCACTGGGTGTACTATGGTTATTGACGATCGTGTACGTCGTAGATAATTATATCAGTTCTAAGGCTGAATGTTTGACAGATTATTAATTGTTGTCGTTGATGTCATATTTTCATTGAAAGCCTTATCAGTATGCTATTTGTGTGGATATACTGACGACCCTGTCAACTGACATACATACATACATACATACAGAGAGACACAGAGAGAGAGAGAGAGAGAGAGAGAGAGAGAGAGGAGAGAGAGAGAGAGAGCAGACAAAGGCAGGTGGCAGAAACAAAGATCCACACAGAGACACAAGGAAACAGAGGGAAAGTAATTTTTTTCCAACACATTAGTCTTATTCCTGTGCCGCCACTTCTTGCCACCAAGGGTACCATAAATCACCAGAAGAGGAAGTGTCTCCATGACATAACCTAGACACGAAGACGCCCATCATCACTGCCACTACTGTACGGATAGCCACTGCGATTTATTTTGCTGGACAACCCATTGAGGAAAGCTTTTCATTTCACAGTTCCATAAATCCTAGATCCATAAAAACAGATCTAAGACAGAGGTATGAACTGAAATATGTAAAAGACAAGGGCAGTGGCCAGTTTGGCCAGGGTCCATCATGGCCTGTCTAATTTCCATGGATTGACAAAGGGAAAAGGCTCCAGGAAGATTTTTCTGCACGTGAAATGATCAAGGTGTCTTGACAATGCACTTTAAGTAAAAATGCTTAGGGGAACCAGCAACAAAACGCAGATAAACATTAATGACAACAAGGAGCTCGGGACGAGGTTGTGGTGTCACCTAAGCAGCTGTGGGGTTTTGGGGGGGCAACAGTCCTATTGAACCATCAGTGGATGGGAAGGGAGAGGAAAGGTGCCGACATAGACAAGGCCCCTTCCCCCTCCAGAATATAGGCTTAAAGAAGATTTCCTTCTAATATTCTTTTCATGATATGATTCATCAGTACTGCTGACAATTAGATCTAATATGTTTTTTCTGGTGTTTTGTTGTCTTAGCTGACTTCTTTCACAATTCTCCTGTGTGTGTGTGTGTGTGTGAGGGTGGGTAGGGGTATCCAGGGAGAAGACAGCATACGCCTGGCTTAATCGGAGTAAGTGGCAGCTGTCTTGACCTTACCCCCTCTCTTGTTCCCGGCATTGGCCTATGCCATGCCTGATGTATCCTAGATTCCAATAATGAGCCGATTCGAGCCGAATGTGCATGGTGTGAACACAATGACTGTTGCTCAAATATAACATGCTAATCAAGTAGGCAGATAAAAAGCTACTGTATTGTATACTACTGTAGGAAGAAATGGGCAGACAACATCACTGAATGGACAGGGAAGAGCTTCTCCACAACCCAGGCACTTGCACACAACCGCCGCAAATGGAGCCAGCTGGTGCAACGTTCGTCAATGCAGTGCCCCTACGACTCCGGAGGGGGTTATGGGAGCAGATGAGATACTACTGTTAGTCGTGAAATTAATGCACACCTTTCATAAGTATTCTTTGTTTTACATGATAATGGCTGTGATATAGGCTTACAGCCGGCATGTACCCCGAGTGGAACATGCATGCGCGTGCACACGCACACTCTCTCTGTCACACTCACTCTCTCTCTCTCTGTCACACACACACACACTCACAGAGAAATCCACTCCTTTTTATATTGTACAGTCAGATTTATTGCCATATCTATAAACGTAAAGGAACCCATTTATCACGCTATGGCTCGCAATGCAGTACAGTACTACTCATGTTGGCTTTCTCTTGTATTGTGACATAAAAATAAACTGGGATAATGCTCTTTTTATCTTTGTACCCACACTGGTGTCCACACTCCACTTTGTACCTAAAAGATACAATAACCGTTGATTCTTTTTCTGACCCTCGAACGATACCACGTTTCACCGTACTTTAAGAATGTTTCTATTAAATGAATGAGGTTTTGTACGCCAGTGTTCATTTTTCACTCTTTGTTGGAGTCGAGCAATCTAATGGTGAGATTTTTTAGCCTTACAGATCTGAGGCCATATACTGCCTGTTACCTCCTTAAGATCTAAAGTCAGGCTTAAACGATGCAGCTATTCTACACAGATCACCGAATACTAAGATTGATCGATAGAATATGAGGCTAATAATAAACGAACAAGAAGTATTAGAATTAATTAACTGAAGTCTATTCAGTGGCTCTTCATACCAACACTCTAGCCGGAAGTGTTACACTGACCAGGACAGTCAATGCGAAGTTGAAGAACCACACAAAGCACACCTAAAAGGAGATATCGCCACTGCTACCAGAATCAACAGTGTTCGTCAGTAGAAAAGACAACAACAAAAAGACATGATGCCAAAAGGTATGATGCTTTTATTATACAGAAAATGTTCGACTCTCCTTTGATTTCAGTCTAGACACTTCCCCAGTGTAAACTTAATGTACTGGCAACTTTATTATCTGGGTTGATAGTTCTAGACTCTTTAGGTTACTACCAATGATTATGTGATACGTAGGACCCGTAGTTTTTTTTTTTAATGTGTTGCCTCTGCTGACTCGTGACATAACAGAAGAGAGTAAGAAAAGCCAAGACAGCTGCTAGATGGTCATCTCTGAAGATCTCGGTAGTCCAGCTCTCCTAGAGCTTCCTTCTTCCAGTCGGGCCTCTATTCATATCGGTTCTAGAAACTCGTGCACCACTTACAGACAATAACTTTAATGTTCTTTTATGTGGTAACCGTAGCCAAATATTACATAGTTTTCAATAGTTCAGGATTAATTCTAATACTTCTTGTTGTTTATTATTAGCGTCATATTCTATCGATCAGCTGTAAATGGGTATTTGCCCTCTTTAGGGTCAGGGAAGGTAAAGCAGCGAGGGAGAGGAGATGGGCGCCGCCCTCAATATGCTGGCCCCTGGAGAAGCTCAGGTCTCTGACCTCTCGCTCCCCTACGACCACATAGGTTATGGGACTCCTTTACCATTACATACTCAATGTCATATGTTTGTTTTCGCCTACTTTGCCACGTAGCATTTATCAATTTGCGATAATCAAGTAAAATCTATAATCAAGTAAAATATATAATCAAGTAAAATCTTCCACCTTGGGAGTCGAGTAGAAACTACACATTGTGAGACTTGTAAGAGTCACACGCTAAACCAGACATGGGTTGTTTATGTTTACACTGTGGTTTATAGTAAAGCGTTTTGTACATCTTCCATGAAGGAAACAAACATATTAATTAGGCCTATTATGATTTGTGGCAAACGATTAATGCTGCCAATAGTAGGCCTGTTGATGATTTATATGATTTTTTGGTGACAAAAGTTGAACCAAACTGATTTTTCGCATCACAGTATCACCACTATGTGTTTTCACCAGCTTCTTTATATACACAAATTCACATCCACACGGCAATCCCAGTCATCCACATTCCCGGTAATAAATATAGCAATATAGTAATAAATAACTGACACGCCGGAAAGTCGCAATTCTATATTCAGTAGCAGAGTCACGTGACTGATTTATAGCTCCCCCACGCGTCTGACTTGGTTAATCCTATGTTTTGCGTCAGTCATGCTTTTGTAAACTGGAACACAAAACACGGGCTGTAGTGTAGAATCACTCATGCAGACCTCCTGCCATGATCACACACACACACACACACACACATTGACGTTGCACACTGCCACGGTCGCAGAAAAAAAAAAGAAACTGTAGCAAAGTTCTTTCCCACATGTGGAAAAAGAGGGGGAAAATCAAAGAATTTTCACTGACCCCTTTTTCATGCATGTAGCAATGATGTTTCCGAGGACATTATTGTCTTAAACACTTTCAGGTTATCCACCATTGCTTCAGTTTCTGATCTTACAAAATGTTCAGAATTTAGATTTTTTTCCCAAGGGCCTGAGCAATCCACTTTTAAACTGTTTTCACACACAAAGTCAATCCTTTCCCCCCATTTTAAAGAGTATTTCACTGACATTTCATATCTTTCTGATCACAACTGCCTTCTTAAGAGTTTTGACTGACTTTCTTGACGCTTTGCATGGTATGTTTGGAGTCTGATTATCATTCTGTTGGTTTTCGATGTTTGCCTCTGCGGACAAGCAAAACAATAACAACAAGCGTTGCTCGCCCGCGAAACCAAACGGTGACAAAGTCACTCACGAAAGCAAGAACAAAGCCAGGTCTCTTATACAGAGGCGTGTGTGTTTGAAGTCACAGAGAATATTTACGCCAGTGACACCAACCAGTCCAGTCCATGTCTGTTGTCTTTCCCCCCTCTGTGCTTGACCAGCTTCCTGATGTCTATCTCTGCTCAGGGGCCGCTGATGGACAGGCACACCTGGAAGAGCTCAGAGCGTGGTCCGTTGAGCAACCGCTGACATATCTCCCTCAGGAACAACTGTCGGAACCGGGTGTAGTCGGGGTCTCCGGTCAATACTGCAACACACCGCGGTGCTAGAGTTAGGTCTGAGTGCACAGGAACCTACTCTTTAGCACAGTGAATAAGTGAGATAGATGGATATGAATGTTGTATGTTAGTCCGTCGTTTTCGACGATGACCTCCAAAACAGCAGAGGAGGCAGACATAGATGGATGGATAGAGAGAGAGAGAGAGAGAGAGAGGAGAGAGAGAGAGAGAGAGAGAGAGAGAGAGAGAGAGAGAGAGAGAGATGCAATTACAGTCAATCAACTGATTGACGGATGGACGGACTGACTGACCGACCAACCAACCAATCAACCGACGATCGCACGAACGAATCGATCAATCCCTGGCTGAGGCAGAAACATTTTTTACCTACAGAACGAACTGAACAGGTACACATTATCAAAGGAACAGGTATCCTTTATCTTCTTTGGTCCCCTAGAACTTTGGCGCCTTTGGCGAGCATTTTTGTTTGTTTTTGTTTTTGTTGAGGAATACAGCTCTCTTCTCACTATCAAAGTTGCCACATCTGGAGTTTTGGGACATTGTATAAACAAGAATCTAGCATGTATGTTTTCTGACATACACTCCTACAAGCTTGCCAGGGCTTGCACCTCTCTGAATTTTAGAACGGGGTTTTCTTGCGTGCAACTGAGAGTATCTAAAGCATGTGTTTACACACGGAACCTAGTTTAAGTCTCACCCAAAGGATTAAAAAGGGATTTGGGTTTGCATACAAGTTGGCTTGAGGGGAAAGTCTTTCTCCAATCTCCTAGCCATCAGGGAGAACGGAGCCTGAGATCAAGCGGCAAACAAACTAGCCACTGGTCTACAGGACTCCCTGACAAACTAGCCACTGGTCTACAGGACTTCCCTGACAAACTAGCCACTGGTCTACAGGACTCCCTGACAAACTAGCCACTGGTCTACAGGACTTCCTGACCGTGCGTCCAAAGATGAAGTGCTGGCTATAACTGATGCTAGCTAATCCGTCACTGACTCTGTGTGACTGATGCTAGCTAATCCGTCACTGACTCTGCTTTAACTGTCAAGAAGTTTACAGTGAGGAAAGAGGATGACCACCCTCCCCCCACCCCCTCAAAAAAACACCCCAACAACAACAACAACCCACACCAAAAAAACACAAACACACACACAAACAAAAAACAACAAAGACCACCCCCCAAAAAACCCACCTCACAACAAAAAACCAAAACCAAAACAAAAACCAACAACCCAACAAAACAAAAACAAAAAAATAAACCAGGACAATTTTATGCTATGTTAACACGTCCATATGCTTCCAGGGGACTGAATATAATCTGTTCTTTTGTTTCCTCTTCGTACTCCCCCTCTTTCTTTTCCGGCCTTTTCTTCTCCTTACGTCAGTTCTGTGGAATCGTTTATATTTCCCCTTCTGTTCCTCCGCTTTTTCTTCTCGTCAAGTCAGTTCTGTGTACCACCAGTCTTTCGGTTTTTTACCTTTCTGTTCCTTCTTTCACATGGCAGCCATTTTCTTTCTTTATTTCAAAATAAAGCCTGTCTTACAGTGGTCACAGAAAAATCACTTGTGGAATGTTGAGTTAATGAATATACATGATTTGTTCTATATGTGGTAGGAAAAATGAAGATTTCGAGACAAAGAATGGCTTCAGTCCAAGAAGCAAATGATCATAGCACTTGACATTAAATCATTCCCAATAGTTTAGCATTTGACATGAAATAATTCCCAACACTTAAGCATTTGGCATGAAGTCATTCCCAATACTATAGCATTTGGCATGAAGTCATTAGAGTTTGGTCCATCACCTGTCCTCACCTTTAAGGAAAAAAAACTTTTAAAGGAATTAAATAAAAAGAAAGTAAAAGAGCTGCCGTTTACATACTTGCACGCAGACGTTTGGGAAGGTCGTCAATGGTGCCTCCTGGCGGAATCATGGCGATGATGTCAGAGGGTAGGGGCATGTCTGTGGAAGAGGCCGGCATTGGAGACCGGGAGATCGCCCCTTTCTTGGGAAAACCCTGACCTGCCCGTACTCTGCCCAGCAGGCGATTGTAGTACCGGCCCCGGGACACAGCGCCAGAAGCTGCCTGGCTTGTGCTTCCTGGGGAAGGATGATCAGAAGCACCAGGGGCGTTTGTGGAAGGCTGCATTCTGTCTACACCACCTCTTCGGCCCCACCTCTGGTTGTGCAGCTGTCTGTAGTAGCTCCCGGCAGCCACGTGCACACAGCACAGCACCATCAGCAGGGAACTCAGGTACCAGTTGGAGGAAGACATTGTCGCAGGTGAGCTTCAATGTGGCTTATTTCCTTTGAAAATGCACCGTGGACTTCTTGGAAACGGGTCTCTTCAAACGAGAGTTTTCACGCTCTTGTTACACTCGCTGTGGCTCTACAGTCGAGTGCAGCTGGGCTTCTGACTCCCACACAATCTCATTTACAGTTGATTTATCAATTTTGACAAGCAGCAAACACCTTAACCGACTTTTTAATGCAAAATAACTGTTGCACGACCTTCATGTTAGGCCATTTACCTGAAGAACTACGTCTTGGTACACCTTCAAACACTAAATTGTGCCCACACAATCAGGTAAAACAAGATTACGGGCAAGTTGTGGGCTGTATCAGCTGTTCAGCACCTTTCAAAGGAGGGGGACAGAGTACTGCTGTCCACCAGGCTGAGGTCAACCTCTTGTACTGTGGTGGAGAGCTAGGACATGAGCTATGGTGACCTGAGAGCCACAAAAGGTCTGTTTTAATTGTTGATGGAGATGAAAAAAATCATTTGAAATCAGCATTTAGCATAATGTAAAGAAGTCATTCATTATGCACAATAAATCAATGCTACAACATTTGTTTTTTAAAAGTGTGTCAGTCATTTGACATTGATTTTAATACCAAATACTGACCAACCTAAGTGACCAAAAAAAAAAAAATCAGCTGTGACTTCTGTTTATGTCCAAAAGATTCCTTTAAAAAAAGAATATGCTCCTTTTTTCTATGTAAGTCTTGTCGTTTGATGTACCCAACTTTGTGAGTAAAGTCTGTTATTTGTTGGAAGGTTTAAAAGGAAACGTGTAGCTATTAGCCTGGAAGCATTGTTGGATTAACCAGATTCAGTCTTCCTTTGAAATGTCATTTGTATAACTATTTTGTAACCAAACATTGAATTAAAAAGAATCTTATTACAGACAGACAGACAGACAGACAGACAGACATACAGAGATCGAGATCTTTTTGTCTCTCTGAAAGAAAAGGAAGAATAACTCAGTGTGGTCATAATTATAGCTTATTGTTTGTGTTAAGGACCCCAGTGAATAGCACAACCTGTCTTCGTGTTCTCTTGCAGAGTGTCATGGATCAAAATTTGGGAGAACTGATAATAAAAAGACGTTCCTCATTCTGGGGAGGATTGATGGATTTGATTTTGCGAATTTGAAGTTAATAAGTGATAAGTTAAGTTGGGGACGGGATAGCTCAGTGGTCAGAGCACTCCCTTTCCCCAAGCTAAGGTTAAGCAGTATTGAGCGTGGTTACCAAGTAGATGCGTAACCGTTTGCGCGCCTTGGCTTCAGTACAGTCCCCCAGTTCACTCAGCTGTAAATGGGTACCTGCCATCTTAAGGGTCAGGGCAGGTAAAACAGCGAGGGAGAGGAGATGGGTGCCGCCTCAATGTGCTGGTCCCTGGAGAAGCTGAGGTTTTGATGCCTCACTCCCCTACGCCCACACAGGTTATGGGACACCTTTACCTTTATTACTTTTTAAGTGATAATTTTTTTTATATGCCTTCAGAAAGTAGTTGAGGTCTAGCAACACTTCAGAAAAGCAACCTGTATATTGTTTATGATGCATGTCTTTCCTGTAAAGTTGGTTTTCACTCAAAAGTTGTTTGACATAATCCTGGACAAAGTATCATTTTGTTATATTTTCCCTCTCTGCAAGTAAGAATCTATATCAAGACGTATGAATGCATACTTGCACTGTTTCTTCCTGTATAACTGTAAAAAAAAAGAGAGAAAAGTTGAATAAAAACAAAGAATCGTTTTGCACTGCAAGTATTTTACAATGAAACTGAAAACAACTTTTGTCGCTGTCACTTCACCATAAAAACAGGGCGTTTTACTGGAGTGGTAGTGGAAGAGATCACGTCCACTTTCGAAGCTGGGCCTCTCCCAGGAGCTAGGGTGACAGGAGATGTGTCATCACTTATTCTGGCCTGTCGACGAGGCCGACATGACGACATGACGTGGGTAGGTAAGACACTATGGATGACACCGTTGGCGTTTGTTTCGCGTCCTTCTTGTCTCCCTAGAACTTTACATTCATGCCTTGTGATTTTTTTTTTCATTTTCTTTTCTGTTCTTTCTAAAAATAAGAAGGTGGAAGTGTTTTAAGAAAGAGGGAAGAGAGGGTTAGAGAGATGAAGGAGATTCTCATAACTGACAGACATACATCAGGAGAAATAAAGTTGACAGAAAACTGTGAAAATGAAAAAGCCCATAGGTAACTGAAGTTAGCTTCAATTCCTTCTGTTCTGTTGATCTTAAACATGCTTAGCCGACATGTTGTTTTTTTCTATGCAAGCTTGGCTCGTACACTATAATGTGATCAGTTGTCTGTCATATGGCCGTAAAAAACGCTTAAATCATCCTTGAAAACTTGGCAGAGGGAACCTATCTAACACACTACCACCTCCTCCTCCTCACCTCACCTATCCCGTAGTCCCATGGACCGTGGGGGCACTAGTGAAGATTTTGCAACCAGCTTCCTTCACTCCCCGCGGTCCTCTGCTTTCCGTAGCAAATCGTTCCACTCAAGGTCAGTCCACTCTCTGATGTTGTCTTCCCATCATTTTCCCTGTCTGCTTCTTCGTCTCCCTCCTTGTACTGTTCCCTGTAGGACAGGCACGCAAACTCAAGTGGTACGGGCACGTCACGAACATCTGGACTGGCCAAGACTGTCCTACAGGGAACACACTACACCTAACCACGACACACACACCACACAACACACACACACACACACACACACACACACACACACACACACACACACAACCATGATAAAAATGGGAGATTCATTAACACATCATTTTATGCAGGCCAGAAATGAAACCAGCAGCCTCGAACTTTGTCCCCAACACTGTTTGGACTTGTGTATTATATACACTGTGTGACAGGGTGAATTTTTCCTCTATGTGAAACATAGTTGTTCAAAATCACATTTCCAAGAGAAAAAACAACAACAAACCAACAGCACTATTTTTGTGAGAAGCTGGCATGAAGTATACCACGATGAAGCTTCTTTCTTTCGTTTTTGAATTATTTTTTGTGGTTTTTCTTTCTTTTTCTATCTATCGTTCTTTTGTTTTTGGCACAATAAGAGATAGTGAAAGGTATGACTGTTATCGATCCTTTAAAATAATCTTCGAAAAATAGAAATATATTTGCAATGTTGATACGTATTGTTTTAGGGTTGATATATCGCAATTAAGATTTAATGCCCTCCCATTGAATGCAAATGCACACCGTTTCAGTAGTTTAATGCAGAAGAAAGCTTGTCCATTTTGCAGGACAGCAAGGGAAGATGAACAGCATTTTCTTTTTGTTTGCCCGACATATTCCCATTTACGGGACAAATTCCTGAAGGACTTTCTTAGAACCCCGATCCACCGATTGCTACAGGTCACAACTGATAATGAAATGCATAAACTGTCCAGGTATATTTTCCATTCAATTAACCTAAGAAAAAAGCATTTGATTGTATTGTAATTTCTTTTCAAAATGAATGGGTTTTGAATAATATCGGCAAGATAGCTTGGTGTGTTGCTGTTTGAAAGATGCTTATTTGTTAAAAACCTATTGTTTGATGTGCGTTACAGTTAAAAAAAAAGAAAAAGAAAAAGAAAAAAAGAAAAAAAGGTTATCATTTAAGGCCACGGTATATGAAAGAAATGTACAATGTTTTCACATGTGATAACCGAAGTGGGGTATCGAGTCTATGCTCAAAGATGATATATATGTGTGCGTGCATGTATGTGTATGTGTGTGTGTGAGGGTGTATGTGTGTATGTGTGTGTGCGTGCGTGTGTGCGTGCGCGAGTGTGTACGTCTGAGTGTTTGTTTGTGGGTGTGTGTAAATGCGCATGCGTATGTGCGTGCGTTCGTGCATGTGTGTGTGTGTGTGTGTGCGCGGGCGCGTGCGTGCGCGAGCACATGCACATGTATATAATTCTCTTGTTAATTTAATTATAACAGCCATTATGATGAGATGATGGATATGACAATTGGGTCAATTATGATAATAATGCTGCTTATTTTACACAACTATTTGTATCTGTACACGTTAACAGTTACTATGATATGAGTGTCACCCCCACCCCACCACCCACCCTCTTTATTTTTGTTGTTTGTATTGTGGCCCATGGCCGAAGTACATTAAAACATTTCAGAGTTCAGAGTTCAGAGTTATTTTGTTTTTCTTTCTTTCCCTTTTGCTTTTGCATTTCGTTTCCTTCTTTTCCTGTTCCAACCTTCCTTTGTTTCCGTCTTCGCCTTCCTTCATCCCAACCTTCCCCCCCCCCCCCCCCCCCCTCTCTCTCTCTCTCTGTCCTGTGTGTCTCTGTCTCTCTGTCTGTCTGTCTCTGTCTCTCGTCGGGACTAGATGTAAAAAAGCACATGAGTGCTTATTCATTATCCTCCAAATAAAAGAATTTGTCATTGTCATTGTCATTGTCTCTCTCTTCTCTCTCTCTCT
>CM054134.1:128330703-128363784 GCA_028751875.1 Rapana venosa
TATATATATATATATATATATATTATATAATATATATATATATATATATATATATATATATATATATATATATATATATATATATATATATATTATATCGACTTCAATCCCGTGGGCTCATGAAGTTGTGGGTTCGAATCTCGGCGGTGTCTGATGAATTAAGGGTGATGCATTTTACGAACCCCTAAATTAATTTCAAGTGCAAATCCGCCAGTGCCTGAAGATCAAATATGCACGTTAAAGAAGCTTGTCTCATTTTGGATGCCTATAATGAAACACGTCTTATCAAACTAACACATAATGATGAAGGGTAGCTAGTCATGGTAATGTAATGACGTGTGTCTCAATGTGGTAATATGATGAAGCCAGTCTTATTACGGCATCACATGATGAAACATGCCTCATTATGGCAGTATAGGATGGAGCATGTCTCATTATGGAAACATACAATAAAGTATGTCTCATTTTGGAAACATATGATGAAGCACGTCTCATTTTGGAAACATAATTATGATGAAGTATGTCTCATTTTGGAAACATATGATGAAGCACGGCTCATTATGGAAACATATGGTGAAGTATGTCTCATTATGGAAATATATGATGAAGCACGTCTCAATTTGGAAACATAAGATGAGCATTTCCTCATTATGGAAACGTATGATGAACGTGGACCTCATTATGGAAACATATGATGAAGCACGGTCCCTCAATTTGGAAACATATGACGAAGCTGTCTCATTAATGGAAACATATGATGAAGCACGTCTCATTATGGAAACATATGATGAAGCATGTCTCATTTTGGAAACATACAACGAAACGTGTCTCATTATGGCAACATATGATGAAGCACATATCATTATGGCAACATATCATAACAAAGGTCTGATTATAGCATACTTTTTACTGAGCCATATATCATAATATAAACATATACACGAAAAAACAGGTACTGTCAATACCTTGTGAAAATACTAAACTGATGCCTGACTAGGGCGCGCGTGTGTGTGTATGTGTGTATGTGTGTGTGTAGTGTGTGTGAGTGTTTGTGTGGTGTGGTGTGTGTGAGTGTGAGAGAGAGAGAGAGAGAGAAGATAGAGAGGAGAGAGGGAGAGAGAGAGAGAGAGAGAGAGAGAGAGAGACAATTGACACAATTGACAATAGACACAATTTTATGCTATTTAGCAATCAAGCATATAGCACTGCGGGCGCTGTAACAACGATATCGAACTCGACGCGGATACAATGACATGGAAACCATGGCAGTGGTGGAAAGTACTCAAGAAAACGATCCATTATTGTCTGTGTCCCAAGTGTCTCATTTTTCAAACAGCCCTTTCCTTTTCCAGTCTACAGCCAGCTAAGTCCGCCCATGAAGACCTGGATCAGGTCCCGAATATGATGTAAAATCCTGCTCAGCACATCAGCCACCACTGTCTCTGTGTGTGTGTGTTAGTACACTGTTTCCCTTTACGAAGTCTTGGCAAGCCTGGAGCACGTTCTTCTGCAACATGGTTTTCGCTCTTCTTGCTTGATGTACCCAAACACACACTTAGATTCCTCGCCAGGATCTCCATTCCAAGAGTATTCCAGGATGAGTCCATCTGATTCACACAACACAATGTTTTGATCCTCCGAACTATGTACCACCACCTTTCGAAACCGTGTGTTTCTATTGCTGTCCCTTAATCGACGCTGTACACGTTTGTCGAGTTATATATACACATAACTGTTTCACAATACCAGTATCATATCAGAGTCATCCACTGTGCAGCCAAACGTCGCTCTTCCGCACATCAGTCGCCTCAAAGACACACTCGATCTTGCTGTCTTTTGCTGGATCACACAGTAATATCAAGTGAATCTGGTGTGGCCGAGGCATTCCAATTCACTGCTGACACATAGTACTGTGTAACACCAGGTTGTTTTCCTTCAGTTTCCACATCGAGCAGGGAGTCAATGTTAACACAAGACCTGGCTCTTCCCAAGACACAGTTTATGTCACATTGGCGACTTGCCTGTCTTTCTTGGTGTTGTCTATACTTCTTTTACATCGCGACAAAATCTTGTTGACAAGGGGGTTTTTCTAGCTATAAAGACTGAACACGGGAGTTACGTTCAGCACCGGGTTCGCCATATCTGTAGACACTGAGCGGCTTGTCAGCTGCTTCATTCGCAAAACAACACAACACCGGTGCCCGCTCCCCCGCGACTTTCCACTCGATACGACGTTGTCGATCAGCAGGGCGTTTAATTGTTTATACAGTAGCTGTCAGGCCAGTACACTGACATTTGGAAGCTAAAATCAAAAATTTGCAGCAGCTTATAACAGCACACCCGTGCATTCTCGTCGAGAAGAGAGAGAAGAGAGAGAGATAGAAGAGAGAGCGAGCTGATTCCACTGCACAACAAGGAATGAAAGTAAAGAACAAAGACACCACACTACAAAATACCATGAATAAAACATAGGTCAATTTCATAAATAATAAAGAAAAGCAATAGTTGGTGATCATCGTCACCCCCCCAAAAAACAACAACAACAAACACAAAAAAAAACCACATACAAAACAAACAAACAAAACAAAAACAAAAACAACAACCAAAACTAAAAATTTTGAACAAAACTTAAGGCAGAAAGTACTGAGAGTGTAAAAAGTGCAGAGGACGGTGACAGACCTGCCCTTTCCTTTTGGTTTGGCTTTCCTTCCTAGCACAGGGACACCGGTATTATTTTTATCTTGTTTTCCGTTCCTCCTCCGAGGTTCACCAATGGTAAATTTTTACATAACTATGCGACTGTTTTTTGCCCACTATGAAGGAAGATGCATTCTGACTTTGGGAATAGTTCACCTTTTCTTACACACATTTTGGCCACCCATTAGCCATGAAACTAGCTACACATTTTAAAAAGTTTAAAGTCACTACATGGTAGTGCCAGTTTATTTCCAAATTTGCTGCACAAACAGTCTGTTTGCTATCCTCTTTTGAGGTCAACAGGGAACAACCGATTTATTTGCCACTGATGTTCTCCACTCAAAACTATGCTGTATAGATTCCTGCTCCAGTACTGCCACTCCCTTTCCTCAGTTCTGGTGAAGGTCTGCCATTTTTCATGACCTAACACAACCTGTGATTTATTAGGTCACAGTAGGAATTGTTCAAGGATTTGTACACTTAGCAGTATTATGTCAGCAAAGCAACACTGTCATATCAGAGAATTATTCAAGGATTTGTACACTTGGCCCTATTATGTCAACAAGGCAACATTGTCATAGGATAGAAATGTTCAAGGATTTGTACACTTGGCCTTATTATATCAGCAAGGCAACACTGTCATAGCATATAATCGTTCAAGGATTTGTACACTTGGCCCTATTATGTCAGCAAAGCAACACTGCAGGAATCTCAGTTGTTTCTCTCTCCCCATTGGCACCAGACCAACACGCCATCAGCAGTGCATTACAACACAGTCCTTCTGCCTCTACTGGAGCAAAGTCTACATTCAGAATTTTGCCACCCTTTGCACGCCACACATACTACCCTTGCATCTAGTTGTTGAGAGCCGTTGGTTGTTTCATGACATCACAGTCGGCAATGAGGTACCGCTGGAACTGGCATTCTTGGAACAGTCTTCCCTCAATGATGGTGGGATGAATGCTGAGGACGTGAATGGAATTTGCCCCCATGTCAGAGACCAGCAACACATTGTGGCCCTTTAAGCTGAAGAAGCACACATCTGATGGGACAAAGTCTGGAGATGGTGGCTCATATGTGTGGACATGTTGGACATCTTCAGAAATTGAGATCATTTTCACAACTCTGTTAGTGCTGTTTGAGATTCTGTCGAAAGAAGACCTCTCAGATCTTCTACAATCATCTATAGCTGCAAGATTACCAACTGTTATGACACAAGTTTCAGAGACCACTGCATCACAGTCTAGTACCAACTCATAGTATGTGGAAGCAAAGTAAATATTTTGCAGAGGGAAAATGGCATGTAAAATATGAAAACACGAACAAGCCCTTCATTTTTGACAATTCATAAGTTGCCTGATTTTGTTCCAGACTTGGAAAAAGCTCCACGGATACACAGACCAAAATATCCTGACCTTTTGATAAATTTCAAAGGCAAGAACTTGCCCAATACTTCTGGCCCCAACGTGCCGACATCCATAGTCAGAACACTTTTGATGCCGACCATCTCATAGAAGCTTTTAGTCACTCCCTCCCTGCAGTCAGGTGAGTGGAGTAGGAGACAGCCCACCATCTCAGCACACCAGCGGTACAACACATACTAGAACAAAGGCTCTGGATCCTGAGGCAGCATCGAAACCATCGGCTAAACAGTCACGTTCCAGAGGCCATTTTGGAAGAGGTGTTTTTGTTCAGGACTGGGTGGCCTATGAAGGACTCAACAAACTTCTCAAACTTGACCACAACTGTTGTGTCAGCTCCTTGGCCTCTATTCCAGGCTGATTCTGGGTAGAATGGAGAAGTTCTCTTGGACTGGTGCTGTACTTCATAAGCGAAGGAGGGAAACGCCTCTGATCTGCGAACCATAATGTTTTCAACGCTCCAGTCAGCTTGAAGCTCTTTGTCAAGTGAGAGAACGTTACGGATGTCTGGGTCAGAAATACTGTGGTCAATGCGTTCCTGAAGGTTGGCCACAGTGTTCAACTCATTGTTCAGACGGGCTTCGTCCTCCTCCAGACATGATTCCACACTTGCAGACATCGTTTCCAGTTCATGCAGGGCATTGTCACGGTATTTATTAATAATATCAGTCAGCTGAGCGTGCTGCTTGTAAATGGCTTGTTTAGCTGTTTACGTGTCTGACGGAATTCCTTTCTTCTGTGTTGTTGGAGTTCTCTCTGAGCCAAAGTACAGGCGCCTTGAAAGTAGTTTGAGATGAGTTCTCTGCATCTGCAATTCTTCTGTTTAGCATCTGCCATCACCAGGTTAAGACTCTTGGTTTCATGACCTTCATGCTCTGCCAGTTTGCAGTAAGGGCACACTAGCACGTCACACTGTTGACACAGGAACTCCAGCGTTTGAGTGGTATGGATACTGCAGGACGGGGCATCAGACTGGGCCTGTTGGTCACTTGAAGCACCCAGCCACAAGTGCTTCACTTTATTGATGACAAACACCACTCTGGACGACAAAGAATCAGCTGGGCAAAGAGGACACCCACGGTTGCCCACTGCACCTTCCGTCTTCAGACACAGGTCACATATTTTGTGAGAAGAACACCTGAAGACGGGTTGATCTGAGCGATGGCATACAGAGCACCCTGAAGTATGTGCCCTGTCTGCTGACACTGGGCGTGTGTGCTGTTCTCTTTGAGCTGCTGCCTTCTTTTCTTTATCACCGATCTGATTTTTCCGCCTTGAATGTCGTCGTCTGGCTGGCATGGTGACCTTACCGACAGCGCCACAGTTCCAGGTAAAGATTCAACCATGAATGTACAAGTCAGTGTGAGCACACAGAAAATCCAGTTCTGCTTTTACCCTTACTTTGGCTTGCTTTTTGTAACAAGCAGCTTGAGGTTCGTTCACTGACCAGGAAAGCACTGTTAGTTTAAAGTATGAACTCAGCGAGGTTTGGTAATTTGATAAAAGGCACAGTGCCAAATAGTAACAAAAAGAAAGTCTTGCAAAGCTTTTAACTGCTTGCTAAAGATTGATATCATGTTTTCATACTTGCTGGTTAGTGGAGCACTGCAGACAAGGGCCCTTGCACATCTGACCTGCTTTAACACTGTCACAACTCTTTGGTATTGACAACCCTTAACAACTGTCCTGCCTAAAAATAGCGACACGTTGTGATGTCAAGTGGTGGTGTGTCAACATGTAATTCGTTCCCTGCTGAAATAGTCCCATGGTAGTTTTTTTTCTTCTCACGGTCCATTTTTACAAACCTCTTTTTCTGCTTGGTTACTTATGTACAACTAATTGCAAAGTCATACACCACTCAAGCACAGCGTTTTCTTTTTTGTTTGTTTGTTTTCTTCATTGATTCTCTTTCCCTCTGACCACCCTGAAAAGACTCTTTCTGCGCTGACGTGTGTTTACTAAACTCTTCCATTTTGGTCAGTTGTGATCCAAAACCTAAATCTGGGTATCTGCAAATATTTTCTGTGTCCATTCTGCAATAGTTTCGGTTTATCTCTCTCTGTCTTCTAAAATCAAGTTTAGTGGCTTCAGATCATGGGATCTTGTTACGTGGTCATGTCAAACTAGTTATCTTTCTTGACTGGCATCAGCAAATCTTCGTTAGTATAAAAAGAAACTCTTTAATGGTTTGGCCTATTTGTTCCTCTGTACTACACTTTGAGCACAGCGTTGAAACTCATTGCACGTGTTTTGCTAATAGAAGATATGGAGGCAAACACACTGGCCAGAAATGAAAGGGAAAAACACACTGAGGAGAAAGAAAAAAAGTATGATGAACCGATTCCGCATGCACACCCCCACCCTGATACCTATTCTCTCTCCATCCCCTCCCTCCCAAACCAACCAACCAATAATTCAACCAACCAACCAACCAGCCAACCAAAACAAATGGGTTGGTTTAAGCATTGTTTATTCAGTACACATACATCAAAGGCAGACAACAATAGGGCAGGGAAAAGGCATCAGGCTACAGATTATTTTAAACCCCACCCCATGATAAGCTAAATGTACATTGTTGCTTATGTAGAGACAAATAACTTCTACAATTACACATGCATTAAGTCACATTTTCATACATACAACCACAACTACCCGAAAAAAAAGGGAAGAAAAACATAAAACAGTCCGACATTTAGGTTTTTTGTTATGCACTCCCTACCCATCACTCTACACCAGTCACCATTCACAAACTGCACAACCCAATGCACTGATAAAGCCAAGAGTACATGCTGGGAGCAGCACCCATACCACTGGCCACAACTGACCATTCTCTAGCACGAAGCAACCCCCCCCCCCCTGCCCCCCTCACTCCCCCTGCCTTTTTTCTCCCTCAAACAAAAATAGTTTTTCTTCTTTTTTTTCTTTTTCGTTCCTCAGCAACAGCTCCGAGGTTCCTGTGAGATTTTTGCATACGCTACCCACCCCCATCCCCTCCCCCCAACCACCACCAACACACGCACACCTTTTAGGTAGCTGCATTGCGACTGCGGGGATGAGTGCTTCTTCATAGGGGCTGAAACCCTACCCCGTGTTTTCTAAACAGAAGATGGGCTGCCCCTGAGAGCACAGAAAGCAGCCGTGACCTAGCTGGCGCTCTGAAAATTGTTCAAATTGGGTCCTGGGGTATCATTTAGAGAAGGGGCTGGAAAGCTCCTGATGCCGCAACCTTGCTGACGTAACTCGACTGGTCCTTCTTGGAAAGCTGCCCTAGCCCCAGAAATCTGAAAGAAGGAAAGAAGAATGACAACAAAAACAACACACACCAGCCATTGGCAACCAGAACAAAACTGACGTATTTAAAAAAAAAATCATTTAATCGTTCTTTTTTTGGTGTTGTATGTAACCCATAGAGTGAAATAGAGAAGTTCTCTGCAGACACTCATGGTGATTTAGTGGTATCGTTGCCGGGGACAAGCAACTCCCCCCCCCCCTCCCCCCTTCACCCCCAACAATAATTCACACACCCCTCACCCCCTAATCGGTTTTAAATGTTTTTTTTTACAGCTTAGAACGTGAACATCGCACGATAATCACACACACTCCACACACACACACACACACCCACGCACGCACGCACGCACGCACGCACGCACGCACACACACCCACACACACACACACACACACAGTAGGCTATTCATAGCTTTACAACATGTTGCATTCTCAAAGCGTGTATGTTATGCGTGCCATGTGATGAACGTGCCTCGGGCACCCACAACACACGTAGGCTGTACACACATCTGTGCCCAAGCAATACATATTCCCGAGACCCAACCAATCCGATAATAATGATAATAACGTCAATGACGGCCTTGCATTGTGCTATAAATACAGACAGGCATTTGGTTAACCCAGACTGGTGGCGTTTTTCGATAGACACACGACGCTGACAGCGCCTGCCCAGCAGCAAAGACAAGTCTAGCAAGGATCTGGTTTGAACAAGTCGGTTAGCCAGACTGAAATGTTGCCAAGTTGTAGGCCTGTTGTTGTTGTTGTTGTTGTTGTTGTTACTGCTGCTCTGCGTTCCCCAGCTTTACACCCTGGGGGTCACCCAGAACATGCCACACTCTGACTCACTCATCCCACCTGGGAATCACTGTGAGATAGCAAGTACAGCGGATGAGAAGTTTGCGTGTAGGACTCTTTTCAAGTACCTCGCCATATAGGCAGCCATACTCCTGACTTCAGAGGATTTTTTCTCCTTTAAAGGAGAGTGCAGGTTATGTTAAGAGCTTGTCATGGCTGAAGGCAATCTCAACAAACATTTTACAACATAACAACATTTTGGTGCAGGCCTTGGCAATTAGCGGACTTCAATCACTGACACAGCTTTTGGTCTGGGTCAGGTTGTAGGGCTGACGGTTGTGAACTTGGCAGGCAAGGTGGCCAGGTATTACCCCTCTCCTCAGTTCTTCAACTCCGTCTCCTGTTTTGCTTTCACCTTCACACACACACACACACACACACACACACACACACACACACACACACACACACACACACACACACACACAAGCGAATGCGCTGTACACTCGTGTATGTCTTCAATTTTAACGTCTTTCCACTTTAAGTGATTCGTGCGTGCGTGCGTGTGTATATTTGTATGCAGACAATTGTACCGTTGGCAACGAACGACGCACGCATCACACACACACAGTCTTTCAAACGTTGGGAAGCTGAGCGTCACACACACACACACACACACCACACACACCACACACACAAACACACACACACGACACACACACAGTCGTTTTCAAACGTTGAAGCTGGAGCGTCACACACACACACCCCACACACACGAGCAAGCGTGCACTACTCGTAGACCTATATATTGTTTTATTGTAGCAGGCATTGTGCCGTTTGCGGGCGCGCGCGCCGCGTGCGCGCACACACACTACACACCAACACACACACACACAAACACACACAATGCACAGAATTCTCTCAAACGTTTGAAGCTGTGCTCAATACCGAAGGTCAGAAACGGCAACAACTGAGTTCAATGCTCCTTTCATGGGGTAGTATTGGCGAGGTATCTGTGTTTAAAATTGATCAAGGTCAGATAGGTCTGGCTTCTTATCTGGAGGGGTGGGGGTATGGGTTGAATCAGGAGCCGAAGTATACAAAATAATCGGTTTATAACAAATAAACCTTATTTAAAAACCAGATAAAAATGGTTAGGATAAACAGCCACCCCCCCCCCCAAAAAAAAAAAAAAAAAGAAAAAAAAAAGAAAAGCAAAAGAAAACAACAACAAAAAAACCCAAACAACCACAACCCCCCAACCCAACAGCGACAAACCAACCAACCAACCCCCCCCCCCACCTCCCCCCCCCTTCTCCAGATGACATGTGATTTGCACTGTGTATTTGCATTTTCTTTCTTTTTCTTTTTTGCCCCCTTCTCTCCCTTAAAACACCCTTTAACTTTCTCCTTTGTCATATGCAACGTATTCTAGATGTCAGAATTCTATCGACAAGATAGGTACAACATGTGTAGACCTTCAGATTAATATTATGTTCACCTGACGACGTGTGCTTTACATTACAGTCACCTTCACCGCACGACCTTGACATCAAACGAGGCACTGCATAATTATGTGGTGGACCCCACCCAACAGTTGCAGACACAAATCAACGAAAAAAGGAGGGAAGCAATCATACAAGAATAACTGACTGCACAGCAAAGAGAACGACGTCAATTCCGATTATGACATTATTTCTTTCCCTCGGTATGAAAAAAAATTGAGCTGTTTACTTTTGAAACCAAAAGTACACAGCTGAAAATAAATGTTGTCTATTATTCACAAACATACGCATGGCGACAAACAATCTCGCCTACAAACATACACACAGTAACACTTGCACAGGTCACCCGCAAGAGTCCCGCACTTCCATTATCACATTGCTCTTGATAATTAAATTTCGGAACTAATGAAAAATAAAAACATTCCCAACACTAGGAAAGTACTCAGAAATATCCCGGACGGTATCTATGACTTAGGTTGTCCTCTCAATTATTGATGGGCTTTGAACTAACTCCCGTCCACCAATCATCATCAACATCATCATCACATCATCTCTCTCTCTCTCTCTCCTCTCTCTCTCTCACCTCTCTCTCTCTCTCTCTCTCTTCTCTCTCATCTCTCTCGCTCTCTCACACGCACGCACGCACAGCGCATAAATTTCATAAATTATAGATATATATAACATGATGATGATGACCTCAGTTGCTATGATGCCCATTATGAAGCAAACAGTGAAGATGAAGTTCATTTTGTGCTGTGACAGCCCAGTATTAGAAGATGTAAGACAGAATTACATATCGGAAAGTAAATAGTAGACAGCCTAATTTAAATTTAGATTCTGTGTACTCATGGCACTAGTCACCCTGAGATTGTGCCCAGCCTTGCTTTATATTTGTGTAAAGCCTTTAGAAAATAGATATCTTGTTTCCTTAAGTCATATTATTTGAACTGATTTGTTATTTGAGGTATTGTGGGTATACATTAACTCTTTGGGTTTTTGTTTTTGTTGTGTGTTTTTTGTGTGTGTTTTACTTAATTTTCTCACTAAAATACTAAAGCAGTTTTGGCAACCCCCCTTCATTATGGGCCAATGGCCTTTTTGTGAATAAATCTTTTCGAGTTTCGAGTTTCCCCTCTCTGTTGTCTGTCTCTGTCTCTCCCTCTCCCCCCCCCCCTTCTCTCTCCCTCTCTCTCTTCACCCACGTCTCTTCCCTCCCCCCTCCTCCCTCCGCCCCCCCACTCTCTCACTCTCCAACCTTTCTCTTCCACACTTTCGCATCAGCATCGACCTGTGGCCGCCTGTGTCTGATTCAGTATTATGAATACTAATCCCCCACATCCTTCGCTGTCCATGGGCACACAGGGAAAATCCATAGCATCCCCTGCAAACCCTGACATCAAAGAGCCAGCCTCCAGGCTACCTGCCACGCCGATCAAGCTTCTATTGATCACCTCCCTGCTATTCCTCCCCCCTCCCCCCTGTGTGTGTGTGTGTGTGTGTGTTGTCTGTCTGTCTGTCTGTCTCACATACTTACGCACACATACACACACACACACATGTACATGTACACATACATACATACACATGCACGCACGCACATAATGCACACACACATACATGTACACACACGTACACACACATGCACGCACGCACATACATGCACACACACGCACGCACACGGCACGCATGTCACAAGCACGCACGCACGCACTACATACACGCACACACGTAAATGTAACCACAAACATACACTACACATACATACACAAACTCCGCACTGACATACATAGCACACACACACCCACGCGCACTTACATGCATACACAACACACAAACCCACACACGCACATACACACACAACACACACACACACACACACGCACGCACACAAACACACATACGCCGACACGCGCGCGCCGCACACACACACACTCACAGCACACAACACACACACACACACACACACACTGCTGTTTTTCATTCTCTGTCTCTCCGTCTCTGCCTCTTTTTTCCTTTTCCCCCCTCAATCTGTCACTCTCAACATTTTGTCTCTCTGATAAGTAAAGGAGACTAATGTAGATGTAAAAAAAACAAACCAATCGAAACTATATGAGTGCTTTTCATTATAAACCAAAATAAGAATTTTTGCCTCTCTCTCTCTCCTCTCCTCTTCATCTCTCCTCTCCTCTCTCTCTCTCTCTCTCTCTCTCTCTCACTCTGTCTGACTGTCTGTCCTGTACTGTACCCTTGAAAAATTACTGATTCATTCATTCTCTCTCTCTCTCTCTCCTCTCTCTCTCTCTCTCTCTCTCTCTCTCATCTCTGTTAACCTTTGAAACATACAGATTCAAACATCGCTCGTCTCACTCTCTCTCATCTCTCTCTCCTCTCTCCTTCTCTCTCTCTCTCACCCTCAATCATTCATTCATTCTGCATTTGTGTCTGATTTGAAGCTTTCCACAGAGTTGAAGAGAACAAGCAACTTAATAGAATCCCCAGGGAAGGACAAACTCAACGGCCTCAAGGCAGAGAGAAGCCGTAAAAGGTTGATTGAAACTTCAAAGCGGCCCACTGACAAAGACATATATGATCTAACTCCACACAACACGCCCCTCAAATCACTTCTCTTCAACGCCAGCCACAGACAGTCAGTCAGTCCTCACAAAATGGAAGCTGTTTCTCGCCTGAGGGTTTGGGTCCATTTCTAAGTTTGATTCATTTTTAGGCTGAAGGTTTGGCCCGTTTAAAGGTCTGGTTCATGTGAAGGTTTGGTTCCTTTGAAGGTTTAGCTCGTTTGAAGGTCTGGTTCGTTTGAAGGTCTGGTTCGTATGACGGTATAACTCAAGTCGATGCACGCTTGCTCTGTATGTCATTTTCAAGATTTGTTTTGTTTGTTTGGCGTCCCACTTATGAAAAGATTGTATAGGACATGAAACGAAGCTGAGTGGAGTCATAGAAATGATTTTCAATCAAGGAGATAAATGGTGATAACGATGATGGTGGACTTTTTTTTTTCTTTAAGGAGATTCGGGCTCAGCTGGGAAAGACTAGGTGAGCCCTCATACACTTAGGCTTGAAGGCCAGCTTGATTTCTGAGGAAAGCTTATGGTGAGACTGAAGGAATACAGCTTTGATTATTTTACAGTGATAACAAGACATGTAACATGCATTGTATTCATGACATTTCAAACTTGTCAAGATTTCGAGGAGGTGTGTGGTGTGTGTGAGTGTGGTGTGTGTGGAAACAAAGGGAACTGAACAACATGAATAGATCAAGTCTAACATCATTCATATGAAGTGGTTCATTTCCAACTGCATTTATAAATCGTTTTTTTATTTTTCAAGTTTTTTTTTTAAATGATCCACAGCTTTAAACAACAAACAAAAAAATGCATGGCTCGCTTCAACCAACACACACACACACACACACACCACACACAACACACACACCATTTTTGTTTCCCATTCCTCCCAAGCGGCAGACTATTCAGAGAGAAGAGCGGGAGGAGAGAGAGAGTGGGGGGCGAGGGATCAACGATGAGGGAAGAACCCATATGTTTTCCACACAGGCCAATCATCTATCTCCTACACACAGCCCTGGGCAATTTTCGACCAATCATGGGGCTGGACACAGACAGGACTCGGGCCGGGGCGGATGTCGGCCTTGTAAACAGATGGGAACAAATCGTTATTGACAGGTCGCTCTGCCAAACATGGGATTTGTCCACTACCCCACAAATCACGCTGATTCACTGTCGCTTCTTTCGTTTCCCAGACCTCTGCCTGTTTACCTATGTGGGAATGGCTTTTTTTCTCTCTCAGCTTTAGAAAGTAGCTGACCAGCCATGGACAGGAGCACTTGATTGAACATAATAAATGTGTGGAGTAATGCGTGTGTGGCAGTATGAGTCATTCAAGAAGTCAAGTCAATTTGTTATTTCGAGATAATGAATTTAAGCCCCCCCACTCATGTGCTTTGTTTTTTTTTTACATCCAGTCCCCTCCCTTATAATGGAATTAGCATAATGATACAAAACAAGACAACAACCACACCAAAAAAAAAAAATCTCCACCAAACCAAAACTAACAAGCAACAACAACAATAACAAACAAAAGACAAGAAACAATCACAGAATGCAATAATCCCTCCCCCCCCCCCCCATAAAAAAAAAAGAAAAAAAAAGAAGAAAAAACACCCAAATTAAGCCAAAAAAGAAACCCAAGAAGAGAGAGAGAGAGAGAGAGAGAGAGAGAGAGAGAGAGAGAGAGAGAGAAGAGAGAGATAGAGAAAGCCACCAACATATCAATAATATAATAAAAAAAGGCAAAAAAGGAAGTAGCATACAAGAGAACATGATATAATGATTTCAAGCAAACTGAAAACATCATCCCACCCACCATCTATCAACACAACAGATCATATAAATCTTAACATTTGCGACAAAGGAAAGAATAAACTCAACCATATTTTATCATTATGGGAAAGAAACAGTACGGATAGCAAAAACCTTAAAACAAAACAAAATTATATTATAACAGCAGAGAGAGAGAGAGAAGAGAGAGAGAGAGAGATGAGAGAGAAGCTAGAAGGCGAGAGAGAGAGGAGAGAGAGAGAGAGAGAGAGAAAGAGAAGGAAAAACTCTATTTTGTGGATGAACAGATAAATTTTTTTAATACTGGCGTGCTTTTTTACTGCCCACATACCAGGTTACCAGGGACAGGATAGCTCAGTGGTCAGAGCACTGGCTCTCCCCAAGCTTAGGTTAAGCAGCGTTGAGCGTGGTTACCAAGTGGATGGGTGAACGTTTGCACGCCTTGGCTTCAGTGGACCTACAATCTTCCAGTTCACCCAGCTGTAAATGGGTACCTGCCCTCTTCAGAGTCAAGGAAGGTACCGCAGCCAGGGAGAGGAGATGGGCGCCGCCCTCAATATGCTGGCTCCTGGAGAAGTTGAGGTCTCTGACATCCTGCTCCCCAACGACCGCAATATTATGTTTTGTGTACACCTTTACCTTTTTACCTTTACCAGTTTACACCCAGCGACCAATTCACACACAGACACAGACACACAGACACGAGACACAGACAGACACAGACAGACAGACACAGACACAGCCACAGACAGACAGACACAGACACAGACACACACACACAACACACCGCATGCCCGCGCACGCACACACACACACACACACACACAACAACACACACACACACACAACACACACAGAACACACACACAGATGCTCACACACACACACACACACACACACTCACACACACACACGACACACAGGATGGTTAGGGTAGAGGTGTTTGATCTCGTTTCAATAACAGTATGCACAGTTCACACATAATTCATCATATAAATAACCGGCCCTCTTCCCTCCTTAATGATACCCCTTCCTCCTCTCCATACATACAGAACACCCAAACCCCACCTGCGACCAAAACAACAACAACAACATCATCATCATCATCATCATCATCATCATCATCATCATCATCATCATCATCATCATCATCATCATCAAAATCAACAGCAGCAGCAGCAGCAGCAGCAACAAAGCACTCTGGCTATAATATTATAACAAGACAGCCTGAAGCCACCTAGTTCAAAACCCCAACCTCCCTTCCATTCCTACAACAAGCATCAGGAATAGCCTAGCCTATTCCAATCCAGTTCTTATTATGCTAGCCGGTCTCCATCGTTCCAGAGCTGTGTTAGCCTAACTCAGAACAGATAAGGGGGGAGGAACACTTGGAGGTTTACAGCATCACTCAGCTGCACAGGAGGCTCAGTGGCCTCTATGAAAGCATCCAAAGAGCCTTCTACTCTACACTGCCCCATGGGGTGGCGGGGACTTCAAAGAGAAGGGTCAGTCTAGGTAGGAAGGTAGGAAGGAAGGAAGGCTTAGAAACAAGTGGGAGAGATGCCTGTAGTCTGTGTCCAGCTCGTTACACAGTGCACACTCTTGTCCAGGCCAGGGGATGAAAGAGTTCGTTAGGATGGCTTTGGTTGGGAGGGTGGATGGGGATTATGTAAAAAGGTAAAGGTGTCCCATAACCTATAAGTCGTAGGGGAGCGAGGCATCAGAGACCTCAACTTCTCAAGGGGCCAGCATATTAAGGGCGGCGCCCATCTCCTCTCCTCTCCCTCGCTGCTTTACCTTACCTGACCCTAAAGAGGCAGATACCAATTTTACAGGGGGATCGTGTAACTGGTCCTTAATGTTAAAGTGGTGTGTGTGTGTGTGTTTGAGTTTGTGTGAGTGTGTGTGTGGTGTGTGTGTGTGTGTGTGTAAGGAGAGAGAGAGAGAGAGAGAGAGAGAGATGAGAGAGAGAGAATAGAGGAGAGAGAGAGAGAGGAGCGAGAGAGAGATAGAGGAGAGAGAGAAGAGTGAGATAAGAGAGAGAGAGAGGGTGGGCTAAGCACCAAGCTCCTCCAAAGACAGCCTCCCCGCCATCTTTCCCCAGTCTCCTCATAAAACTCAGAACGAAAACAAAGCTTAACCCTTCACCTTTACTTAACCCTCTCCCCTCCTACCCCCCCCCCCCTTCCAAAAACAGACCTCCCCCAAAATAACCCCTTCTAAACAAACAAACCCATCAACTCCCCTTCCTTCCCCCCCAAAAAACCCACAAACAAACCAACAACTCACAAACACCCCCCCCAAACACCCCCACCAAACAAACAAACAACAAACAACCCAAAACCAAAAAAATAAACCAAGCACAACACACAGCATACCCCCCTACAAAAAAACACCACCACCACCAACAAACCACAAACAAACACAAAGCAAAACACAAATCAACAACACAACAACAACAAGCAAACACCCCCAAACGAAATGAAGCTTGTCTCATTTTGATGCCTATAATGAAACACGTCTTATCAAACTAACACATAATGATGAAGGGTAGCTAGTCATGGTAATGTAATGACGTGTGTCTCAATGTGGTAATATGATGAAGCCAGTCTTATTACGGCATCACATGATGAAACATGCCTCATTATGGCAGTATAGGATGGAGCATGTCTCATTATGGAAACATACAATAAAGTATGTCTCATTTTGGAAACATATGATGAAGCACGTCTCATTTTGGAAACATAATTATGATGAAGTATGTCTCATTTTGGAAACATATGATGAAGCACGGCTCATTATGGAAACATATGGTGAAGTATGTCTCATTATGGAAATATATGATGAAGCACGTCTCAATTTGGAAACATGATGAGCATGTCCTCATTATGGAAACGTATGATGAAGCGTGTCTCATTATGGAAACATATGATGAAGCACGTCTCAATTTGGAAACATATGATGAAGCATGTCTCATTATGGAAACATATGATGAAGCACGTCTCATTATGGAAACATATGATGAAGCATGTCTCATTTTGGAAACATACAACGAAACGTGTCTCATTATGGCAACATATGATGAAGCACATATCATTATGGCAACATATCATAACAAAGGTCTGATTATAGCATACTTTTTACTGAGCCATATATCATAATATAAACATATACACGAAAAAACAGGTACTGTCAATACTATTGTGAATTACTAAACTGAGCCTGACAGGGCTCGCGTGTGTGTGTATGTGTGTATGTGTGTGTGTAGTGTGTGTGAGTGTTTGTGTGGTGTGGTGTGTGTGAGTGTGAGAGAGAGAGAGAGAGAGAAGATAGAGAGGAGAGAGGGAGAGAGAGAGAGAGAGAGAGAGAGAGAGAGACAATTGACACAATTGACAATAGACACAATTTTATGCTATTTAGCAATCAAGCATATAGCACTGCGGGCGCTGTAACAACGATATCGAACTCGACGCGGATACAATGACATGGAAACCATGGCAGTGGTGGAAAGTACTCAAGAAAACGATCCATTATTGTCTGTGTCCCAAGTGTCTCATTTTTCAAACAGCCCTTTCCTTTTCCAGTCTACAGCCAGCTAAGTCCGCCCATGAAGACCTGGATCAGGTCCCGAATATGATGTAAAATCCTGCTCAGCACATCAGCCACCACTGTCTCTGTGTGTGTGTGTTAGTACACTGTTTCCCTTTACGAAGTCTTGGCAAGCCTGGAGCACGTTCTTCTGCAACATGGTTTTCGCTCTTCTTGCTTGATGTACCCAAACACACACTTAGATTCCTCGCCAGGATCTCCATTCCAAGAGTATTCCAGGATGAGTCCATCTGATTCACACAACACAATGTTTTGATCCTCCGAACTATGTACCACCACCTTTCGAAACCGTGTGTTTCTATTGCTGTCCCTTAATCGACGCTGTACACGTTTGTCGAGTTATATATACACATAACTGTTTCACAATACCAGTATCATATCAGAGTCATCCACTGTGCAGCCAAACGTCGCTCTTCCGCACATCAGTCGCCTCAAAGACACACTCGATCTTGCTGTCTTTTGCTGGATCACACAGTAATATCAAGTGAATCTGGTGTGGCCGAGGCATTCCAATTCACTGCTGACACATAGTACTGTGTAACACCAGGTTGTTTTCCTTCAGTTTCCACATCGAGCAGGGAGTCAATGTTAACACAAGACCTGGCTCTTCCCAAGACACAGTTTATGTCACATTGGCGACTTGCCTGTCTTTCTTGGTGTTGTCTATACTTCTTTTACATCGCGACAAAATCTTGTTGACAAGGGGGTTTTTCTAGCTATAAAGACTGAACACGGGAGTTACGTTCAGCACCGGGTTCGCCATATCTGTAGACACTGAGCGGCTTGTCAGCTGCTTCATTCGCAAAACAACACAACACCGGTGCCCGCTCCCCCGCGACTTTCCACTCGATACGACGTTGTCGATCAGCAGGGCGTTTAATTGTTTATACAGTAGCTGTCAGGCCAGTACACTGACATTTGGAAGCTAAAATCAAAAATTTGCAGCAGCTTATAACAGCACACCCGTGCATTCTCGTCGAGAAGAGAGAGAAGAGAGAGAGATAGAAGAGAGAGCGAGCTGATTCCACTGCACAACAAGGAATGAAAGTAAAGAACAAAGACACCACACTACAAAATACCATGAATAAAACATAGGTCAATTTCATAAATAATAAAGAAAAGCAATAGTTGGTGATCATCGTCACCCCCCCAAAAAACAACAACAACAAACACAAAAAAAAACCACATACAAAACAAACAAACAAAACAAAAACAAAAACAACAACCAAAACTAAAAATTTTGAACAAAACTTAAGGCAGAAAGTACGAGAGTGTAAAACGTGGCAGAGGACGTGACAGACCTGTGCCCTTTCCTCATTGGTTTGTCTTTCCTTCCTAGCACAGACACCGGTATTATTTTTTATCTTGTTTCCCGTTCCTCCTCCCGAGGTTCACCAATGGTAAATTTTACATAACTATGGCGACTGTTTTTTGCCCACTATGAAGAAGATGCAATTCTGACTTTGGAATAGTTCACCGTTTCTTACACTCATTTTGCAAACCCATTAACAATGAAACTATCTAACACATTTTAAAAAGTTTTAAAGTCCCTCTACATGTAGTGCCAAGTTTAATTTCCAAATTTGCTGCACAAACAGTCTGTTTTGCTATCCCTTTTGAGGTCAACAGGACAAACCGATGATTTATTTGCCACTGATGTTCTCCACTCAAAACTATGCTGTATAGATTCCTGCTCCAGTACTACTGCCACTCCCTTTCCTCAGTTCTGGTGAAGGTCTGCCATTTTTCATGACCTAACACAACCTGTGATTTATTAGGTCACAGTAGGAATTGTTCAAGGATTTGTACACTTAGCAGTATTATGTCAGCAAAGCAACACTGTCATATCAGAGAATTATTCAAGGATTTGTACACTTGGCCCTATTATGTCAACAAGGCAACATTGTCATAGGATAGAAATGTTCAAGGATTTGTACACTTGGCCTTATTATATCAGCAAGGCAACACTGTCATAGCATATAATCGTTCAAGGATTTGTACACTTGGCCCTATTATGTCAGCAAAGCCACACTGCAAGGAATTCTCAGTGTTTCTCTCTCCCATTGGCACCAGACCAACACGCCATCAGCAGAGCTTATAACAACAACAGTCCCTTTCTGCCTCTACTGGAGCACGTCTACAGTCAGAATTTGCCCCCCTTTGCACGCCACCCATAGCCTCCCCTTTGCATCTGTGTTGAGAGCCGTTGGTTGTTTCATGACATCACAGTCGGCAATGAGGTACCGCTGGAACTGGCATTCTTGGAACAGTCTTCCCTCAATGATGGTGGGATGAATGCTGAGGACGTGAATGGAATTTGCCCCCATGTCAGAGACCAGCAACACATTGTGGCCCTTTAAGCTGAAGAAGCACACATCTGATGGGACAAAGTCTGGAGATGGTGGCTCATATGTGTGGACATGTTGGACATCTTCAGAAATTGAGATCATTTTCACAACTCTGTTAGTGCTGTTTGAGTCTGTCCGAAAGAGACTCTCAGATCTTCTACAATCATCTATAGCTGCAAGATTACCAACTGTTATGACACAAGTTTCAGAGACCACTGCATCACAGTCTAGTACCAACTCATAGTATGTGGAAGCAAAGTAAATATTTTGCAGAGGGAAAATGGCATGTAAAATATGAAAACACGAACAAGCCCTTCATTTTTGACAATTCATAAGTTGCCTGATTTTGTTCCAGACTTGGAAAAAGCTCCACGGATACACAGACCAAAATATCCTGACCTTTTGATAAATTTCAAAGGCAAGAACTTGCCCAATACTTCTGGCCCCAACGTGCCGACATCCATAGTCAGAACACTTTTGATGCCGACCATCTCATAGAAGCTTTTAGTCACTCCCTCCCTGCAGTCAGGTGAGTGGAGTAGGAGACAGCCCACCATCTCAGCACCAGCGGGACACACTGACAGAACAAAGGCCTCTGGATCCTGAGGCAGCATCGAAACATCGGCTTAACAGTCACGTCCAGAGGCATTTTTGGAAGAGGTGTTTTGTTCAGGACTGGGTGGCCTATGAAGGACTCAACAAACTTCTCAAACTTGACCACAACTGTTGTGTCAGCTCCTTGGCCTCTATTCCAGGCTGATTCTGGGTAGAATGGAGAAGTTCTCTTGGACTGGTGCTGTACTTCATAAGCGAAGGAGGGAAACGCCTCTGATCTGCGAACCATAATGTTTTCAACGCTCCAGTCAGCTTGAAGCTCTTTGTCAAGTGAGAGAACGTTACGGATGTCTGGGTCAGAAATACTGTGGTCAATGCGTTCCTGAAGGTTGGCCACAGTGTTCAACTCATTGTTCAGACGGGCTTCGTCCTCCTCCAGACATGATTCCACACTTGCAGACATCGTTTCCAGTTCATGCAGGGCATTGTCACGGTATTTATTAATAATATCAGTCAGCTGAGCGTGCTGCTTGTAAATGGCTTGTTTAGCTGTTTACGTGTCTGACGGAATTCCTTTCTTCTGTTGTTGTGTTCTCTCTGAGCCAAAGTACAGGCGCCTTGAAAGTAGTTTGAGATGAGTTCTCTGCATCTGCAATTCTTCTGTTTAGCATCTGCCATCACCAGGTAAGACTCTTGGTTTCATGACCTTCAGCTCTGCCAGTTGCAGTATGGTCACACAGCACGTCCAACACTGTTAACACTATGAACTCCAGCGTTTGAGTGGTATGGATACTGCAGGACGGGGCATCAGACTGGGCCTGTTGGTCACTTGAAGCACCCAGCCACAAGTGCTTCACTTTATTGATGACAAACACCACTCTGGACGACAAAGAATCAGCTGGGCAAAGAGGACACCCACGGTTGCCCACTGCACCTTCCGTCTTCAGACACAGGTCACATATTTTGTGAGAAGAACACCTGAAGACGGGTTGATCTGAGCGGATGGCATTACGAGCATCCCTGAAGTATGTGCCCCTGTCTGAGACACTGGGCGTGTGGGTGGTAGAATACTCGCCTGCCACGCGGGTGACCCGGGTTCGATTCCCGGTCGATGCACATTTTTTTTCTTTTATTTTGCACAGTATCAATCTCGTGCATCGGCTATAACATAAACATTCAAAATCAATCTGTACGCTCATTATGTTATTATTATTATGTTACATTATGTTATATTACGAGCAAGCGTGACTTGGAATCAGAATCAGAATATTTCATTGCCAAAAAAGTCATGTAATAATAATAAATGGAATTGGTGTAGCGCTATATCTTGCAAAAACAAATCTACATGTAGACCTATTTGACACAACAAAACGAACATCTATTGTTTGAGTGTGTTTGTGTGGCCATTATGAGCTTTTCCGACATTTATTCACTGGTTGTGCAAGGCCTCCTAACAAAAAAACAAACAACCGCGAAACAAAACAAAACAAAGCAAAACTCCCCCCAAACAACAACAAACAACGCTCCTCCCCTTGGTATAACTGCCTATGTCAGCTGCCCATTTGAGTGAGTTTTTGTTTGTTTTGTGTTTGCTTATTTTTTATGGGAATAAGTTGTTTTGTCAATCCCCCCATCCCTCGCGCGCGCGCGCACACGACACACACACACACACACATACCCACACCCACCCACACCACCCCCACCCCACCCACCCACACACAACACACACACACACACACACACACATGTAATACCAAAGGAAAACGTCACGGGGTAGTACTCCTCAAATAATACAAAGTTTGCTTTGATTGCCCTTCGAAGCCAGCCTTTTTCCACATAACCATCTTGTATCTACCGTATGTAGGTCAGTTATTCTGTACAACGGAACAAGAAAACACCGGGGGTGGATCTAATTCTGGTGATAATTTCCCCTATTAACATCAAACAGAAAAAACCCCGTGAACCCCAACTAAGAAAGCTAATTCTGACTCTTGGGGCCTTCAGACCAAAGATAGCTGCATCAAAGGCAATATAAGTTATAAGTTATATTATTTTATCCTCCTCCTCCTCCTCCTCCTCCTCACCACCACCACCACCACCACCACCACCATCATCATCATCATCATCATCATCATCATTATTATTATTATTATTAATTATTATTATTTTATTATTATTTATTATTATTATTGTTATTATATTAAGCTATATATAAAAACAAAACAGACAAAACAACAAAGAAAAAGACCAGAATTAAAACAAAACAAACAAAACAAAAACAACCACAACTCACTCTACCAACCAAACCAACCATCCTACCAACCAACCAAACCAACAACTCAACCATCCACCAACCACACCAAACCTAAAACAACAGGAACCAAATCCTCCATACAAGTGGATAAGAAGTCGATTATAATAAAATAATAATAAGATAATAATGTATATAAGTACTTAATAGTCGCATGAATTCTCGTAAAGCTAGCAAATCAAAGCTCTTAAAAGAAAGTCCTTCATCAGGATATCAAAAAGTGTAGGTGTGCTTGCGATTCTTTCTTGACCACTAACATACATCTTAAGACATAACCCACCCATAACCAAGACACATATCCTCCTCCATCCACCATCCTCCACCCCACACCCCCCAATCTATCAACCACCTTCACCATCCTTCCTCACCGTCAGCCACCTCATCTTCCACTACTCATGCTTCACCTCCTCCTTACCACTCCCGTCACCTCACCCTCCTCACCTTGTCTTCCTTCCACGTCCTCACCAGACGTCTTCCTTCCACCTCCTCATCTCACATCCTCCTCACCCTCACCCTACTCAAACCTCCGTCATACCTTCCACCTCCTCCTCATACTCATCATCCTCTCCTCATCCTCGTCACCACCTTCCACCCCCGTCACTCACCTCATCCAAACTCCTCTACCTCCTCATCTTCCACCTCCGTCACGCTCATCATCCCCTTCCGTCATCCTAGCTCACCAATCCTCAACTGACAAACCGCCGCTTCCTTGTATCTCCTCATACTGACCACCTCTGCATTACCTCCTCACACACCTCCTCTTTATCTCACCTGTCACCTCCTAACCCCATCACCATAGAGTCCTCATCTTACACCGACCATCACCTCATCTTCCCACCTTCAACAAACTCCTCCGCTTCCACAGCCTCCTCCTCTCGACTCCCATCTGCCACCACCTCACCTCCACCGCCACATCTTCCACCACCTCCCTCCGCCACCTCCCTCCTCCACTTCTCCTCTCCTCCTTGCTAACTTTGCATGCAGCCTTAGTGCCGCATTGAAATAACCCCTCCGTCATGGCAGCGGCAGGCAAGCAGGCAAGCAGGCAGAGGCAGGCAGCAGCAGGCAGGCAGGCAGAGGCAGGAAGGCATGGCAGTAGGCAGAGGCAGCATGGGCAGGCAGGCAGGCCGTGGACTACCAGCAGGGAGCGTGTTATGGCCTCACAGTGCTTCACTGCGCATAACCCCGCAATAAAGGAAAATTGCATCTCCCAAACACAGCCTCCTTCCAATCCCGGCAATAGGCATAGCGCTACTGGAGAGCGCTAGGAAGTACCACAACCGCAGCTTGCGTACAGGCTATAGGCCCCCTTAGTAGGACCCCAGAGGCTCAAGGGGCCCCGAGCTAGGCTAGCTAACGCTGCTGCATGAAGGTCCTTCAGTTGAAAGGGAGAGTCAGTGTTTGGCAAGTAGGTCTAAAAAGGCACGAGCGAGCTGTAGTAAGAAAGATAGGGATGTTTAAAAAGTTTCGAAAAATCTGACGGTAATGTGTATGTGTGTGTGTGTTTGTCACGTCAAAGTCAATCAAAATTTTATTTCCAAATGGTACATTGAAAAAGCAATGCATTTTCTTTTTTTCATCAAGCCATCTAGCTAAGACAAATTTCGTAATGATTATACAAGACACAACATTAATAGCATCGTTTCATCATTAACTTAACATAAAAAAAAAGGAAAAAATCGATAAGGGAAATACATTGAAAAGACAAATTACCACATATACTATACACACACACATACTCCATGCACACCTAGCGTGTGCGCGCTTCACTCCACACACACATTTAAATAAAAATGTTTAAAGAATGTAGAAAAAAGAAAATCATAAAACGTCAGAACAAACAAATACTTCACCTACTGATATCATCCATTCTTTCATGTTTATAACTTTAGATCATTAAAAAGTACAGGGGGGGGGTGGGAATAAAACGTTAGAACATACTAGCATGATCCGTCATTACTGACAAAATTACCTCATATGTGTGTGTGTGTGCGCGCGCGCGCGCAGTGTGCGTCTTTCTCAATAAACATACATTGAATTGAAGAAGGATAAGGAGGAGGAGAGAAGAAGAAGTCTATATTCCCAAAAGTGAAGAGAGCACGTGGGCTTTATTATTAAAAAAAAAAAATCTCGCTCTTTCTCTAAAAATCGAAGAAAGAGAACTCTGTCTCTCTAACACCACCCACCCCCCTCCCTACTCTTACTCCCCTCCACCCGCCTCTTTCCCGCATTCTGTGTACATTCAAGGAAGGAAATGAAAAGCCCAATTAGCTTTCCAGGGAGTGACATACAATCTGTTCACAATGACTTTCAAATTACATCCCCCCCAAACCCCCCCCCCCCCCCCCCCCAACAAAAACCGATTTGAAATTTGATCCATCAATCAAACACAAACCATAATGTTTACATGGCACCAGTAATCATCAAATCACCACCATTCGCACATTCTGTGCTGAAATCACCAACTCTGCAATAACAACAGTCTGTTTCGATTTTTTGTTTAATCCGCACACAGCCGCTTCGATTTGTTGCTTACAAGATTCAGTCGCTATATAAACACGGTAAATAGAGGCACATTATATTAATATGATCATCAATATTCATCATCATCACGATCATCATCATCACATCAATCATCATCATCATCAGCAGCATCCTCTTCATCATCTATCACCACGCACCACCACCACCATCCAACGCCCAAACTACTTCTACTACTAACTTACTAACTACTATCTACTACTACTACTTACTGTACTCACCTACTACTACTACGAACGACTTACTAAACTACTACTCTCCGCCTCCTCTTCCTCCTCCTGCCTCGGTCCTTCTCCATCTCTGAGCCGCTTGACTTGTTTTTTTTTTGCAATATAGGCGTATATAAATTCCATGTACTACTACTACTACTACTACTACTACATACTACATACTACGGCAAAGCCTGCTGCTGCTGTAAGCTGCTGCTGCTGCTAAGCTGCTGCTAGCAGCTCCTAACTACTTGCTACTACTACAAACTATACTACCTACTGCTACTACTAACAGCTACGCTACTACTACTACTACTTACGAACATTCTTCTGCTAACTGCTGCTAGCAGCTGCTTTAGCTGCTGCTACTATCTACTAATACCACAACTACACTACAACTGCTGCTGCAAGGCTGCTGCTGCTGCTAACCTCTCCTCGCTGCTACTAACTACTGCTGGCGCGTCTCTAAGCTACTACTTACTAACTACTACAACTACTTAACGACCTACTACTACACTACTGAACTACCGACTACAACTAAACTACTACTAAACTAACTGCTCCTACACTACGACTACTACTTTACTACTACTAACCATCCATGGTAGTGAGTATGCACAGAGCAAATAAATAAATAAATAAATAACTGGTGCCACCATCAGGGGCCAGCATGGAGCGTGTAATGGCCGTGCAGTGCATCACTCGGCCGTAAAGCGGCAATAAAGGCAAATGGCATCTCCAAACACAGCTTCCAGCATAGCAGGCTAGGCTATAGCCTAGGGCCTACTGCCTGCATTGCTCTCCTAGGCTAGGCTAGCCTAACCAGTGCAGCACAGCACGAGGTGTGCAGTGTGCCTTGCTCAGTAGGCTAGGCCTAGCTAGCCTACAGCATTGGAAGGAGGTTAATTTAATAAGGAAGAATGTGTTGAATGTTATTGTTGTTGTTGTGTATTTGGTGTGTGTATGAGTGAGAATGTAGCCTGTAGGGTCTTTTAATGTGTGCTTTTTCTCTTTCCGCAAGCATGCTTTCTTTTCCTGAAGCGGTTTTTTTTTTTGGTTTACCTAAACTTTGAAGTCATCTATGCTTATATGAAAGAAGAGGCAAATAAGAAGTCCCCCCCACCAGTCCACCCCCCAGCCCTGAAAAACCCCACACCCTGCCCCCCCTAACCCCAAATAACTACTCCCCCCCCCCCCCCTCCCCCCCAACCAAAACAAAACCCCACAAAGTACTGGGATGGAGGGGTGGGTGAGGGCGATTGGGGGATGGCGGGGGGGGGGGGGGGGGGGGGGGTGGGGGGGGGAATCCATAAAACTTGTTTCATGACTTGTGGTCTCTTCTCTGTTATTTGCACATGTGGAAATCTGAGGCAAACTTGTGATATAAATAATTTCTGTGTGATCGGTGGGCGAGAGAAAGCAACTTCTGCCTAGAGAGTGAGAAGTGCGAATTTGATCCCATTTGAGTAGTCCCAAGCTTTTCACCCCATCCGCAAGAAACTGTAGTGTTGTCTGGGTGCTAGTCTTTCAGATTAAAACGCTAACCAAAGATAAATCCCACGTGCATCACGAATCAAATTTGCATTAAAATATAAAGTACCTACAGGCAACACCACGAGTAGTTGTCCCTAACTAGGCAAACATTCTTTAGAAAAACATTCTTTTAGGAAAACAAATACACATAATAGACAAAGAAAAATGAAAATGGAAAAGAGAACATCTCTTCTGCGTGCTCCTCTTTGGCAACCGTAGTTTCTCCCTTCAGCTTTTCCGTCCTTCTCCCCATGGAGAGGGAGCAAGCAGCAAGAGCCTGAATTGCACCACGGAGATCTTGCTGTGACTTAAAAGTAGTAAGCCATATACTCATACCATATGGACATATTATGAATTACCATAACCTAACCACTACATACCATACATAATATAATGAATATACCATATCCAATACATAAAAAAACAAACCATACATATAAAATACAAATAGAAACCATAACCAACAACAGTACAAATACACAAAAGATACAGTAAAAATACAATTACAAATACAATAACAATTGTCACCAAATATTTTCTCTCTATCAAACTATTGTTCTTCTGGCTATGCCGGGTCTGCTTTGCTGTTTTTTGTTCTTTTGCTGCTGCTGCTCTCTCTCCTGTCTGGCTCTTTCTGAAAAAACTTACTTAGTAATCTGCGGCTGTGTCTGCTGCTTTCTGCTCTGCTGGTTCTCTCTTCTCTTAGCCCTACTCAGGACTTTGGCATGCAGCAAAGCAACCCATCTTCATAACAAGTTTTTCGGTGTCGACCGGTCACCGATTCTCGTCGAGGGCGAACCTAGCACCATCTGGTTTAACCCCAAAAAAATCTTCCGCCAATTCCTTAGAAGCAAACCCACACTTTAGGAGTAGAGCACCTCAACTTAGGATAGCAAACCACCTACCTGGGCACCTAGGCACTCCCCCCGCCCCCCCCACCCCACCCCCCACCCCCACCCGCCCCCCCCGCCCCACCCCCTCCCCCCCCACTCCCAACATCCCAAGTTCATAGAAGGTGTAATGTGAAAGATTCTTCCTTCAACCTAAAACCATTCTAGGCTGCGAAATGAAACCACCACCATCATATTACCCGGAACCTCAACGGGGAGTGTTTTAATATGCCGCGCTACTACAATCGTGTTTTAAACCTTTCCCGAATAACTTAATAAAAACCTCCCTGACCCTAAAAAGAGGGGCAGAGTAACGACTCATTTTAAACAAATGTAATTTTGGGGTGAACAGGAACTGTACTGATGACCAAGGCGCCAATAGAACGTCACCCATACCAATATGGTATCCACAGCTCGATGCTTGCTTAACCTTAGCTGGAGGGAAAGGCGAGCGAGTGCCTCTGAGGAGAAGGAGATGGGCGCAGCCCCTCAGATAATGGCTGCGGCCCCTGAGAAGATGAGGTCTCCTGACACTACGCCATACGACCTGATAGTTATGGGAGACAAAAATCAAACACAAAATAAGTAACAACACCATTAAACAAACCTTTACCTTTTATAAATATCAGTGTGTATAAGATTAATGTGTTGTGTGTAATTGAATTGAATGATATTACATATTGTATAAAACAGTAGACATTTCATATAATAAGCGCGCGCGTGGTTCCAAATTTCCTTCCTTCCCCTCTTGAATCTAAAACATATCCAATCCGTAGTCAGACGAAGTCAGCAACACCCCCTCCCCCAACCCCCCCTCCCCCCCCCAAAAAAAGCAAACGAAGTACAAAAGAAAGCCTTGAGATAGTCAAACTCAGAGCTCCCAGCCCTCAGCTCACTGGCACAAACGCTGCACTCGTGGTTTGTAATAAACTGAACAAGTCATGTGCCACATGCAGGCGGCCAACAGGAGCCGTTATGGTCCTAAGGCGCATCACATGCGGCATATACCTGCCATGCAGGCAAATGGCATCTCCCAAACATCAGCTAGTCGGCCTGCTAGCTTCCAGTGAGAGGTTGAAAAAGAGAAGACGGCAGAGTGAAGAGTTGGATCTCGTGTCAATTTTGAACCACGGCGGTTTTGTTTTTGTTTTATTTTTTGAACTTGCTTTTTGGTATTTTGTGGTATATGTCTTTCATAAGCTTTTCAGAAAATTGGAAAAGGATAAGGTTGATGTCAGCTGTTTAGTTCTGTAGGTAACAGTTCTTTTTCGATCCTCGGCTACAGCGCCGAAGTTCACCAATGCAGAGATTTTGTGTACGCGACCGTTTTTAACCCACCGCTAAGGTAGCTGCACTCCGACTTCGTGGATGTTGGGTGAGGCAAGGCCGAGGAACTATTTTGAGAGTGGATTCTACCCTTATTCTTCACCAGTGTTCAGGTCATCCCAGCTGCCTTCATTTCAGAGTTCATGCACTGATGTCATGTCTGCCATGATGGAGAGAGAGAGAGAGAGAGAGAGAGAGAGAGAGAGGAGAGAGAGAGAGAGAGAGAGAGAGAGAGAGAGAGAGAGAGAGACAATGACAATGACAATGACAATGACAAAGGTTTATTGTGATAAGCGAGATGCCCATTCACAAGGGGACAGTGGGAGGGGGACTGGGCACAAAACACAAAAATTTCATTTACTGTGAATTTAATTAATTACAGCCCAAATAGTCATCATGTCATGGATTCCATAACATGGTTACAGAGTTGATTCATATACTTTCCGGTGTTTTTTTTTTTTTTAACCTTTGGTTAGCCCTTACGATAAAAATTGGTAAGGGGAAGGAATTTCCTCCACAAAACTGTACAAGTCTAAAGTCAAAATCTCACAACAAAGTGGTCTGCAACAAGGAAACTAGGTCACAATGCCTCTTCTTCTGTCTTTTTTCATGGCTTTTGAAACTTTGCACCGCTAACACGTGAAAAATTTGACACACTCCAGGTGGCATGTAGCATACAGCTATCCCCTCTCTCTCTCTCTCTCGCTCTCTCTCTCTCACACACACACACACATTACTACATACGCATGTAACTATATCCACATGCATATACACACATACTATCATGTACACACACATATACACACATACACACACATACACACACATACACTCATACTTACATGCAGATACATTCATACTCTCATGCACAACACACACATCATGAAAGCGCTCACACACGCACGCACGCACGCGCACGCACGTACACACACACATACACACACAAACGCGCACGCGGGGTTATCCAAGCAAGAATCGAACTGCGTCCACTATTACATGCATCGCATCAAGTCCGGCACTGATTCAATCTTTCAGTTTCACCCGGTCAGCAGGAGACCACAGCTTCAGTTTGTTGAAAACAACACTTTCATCATGGGTCATCAGCCTGAAGTCCTTCTTCACGAACCAAAACAAATCAGGGTGTGTGTCGTCAGCAGCAGTCCATTGAAAGCGAAACACGAGATCGTCAGTGTCACAAACGATGGTGTCTGGGTGCCGCTTACTAGTGAAGAGGCCACGAAAGTCTTGGTTCCTGCGTGTGTCCCTTAGCCTCCTCTGCAAGGTCCGATCAGTCAGCTCAGCCACATAGTCCTTGATGACGTCGGCACTAGTTCCAACTTCGTGAACTTTCGCCAGGGAGTCGTCACAGTTCAAGGTTTCCGTCGTAAACATGTCCCCAAGGTCAATGTCACGTTGCACGTCTGCATGTTTTTCGTTTGCCAACTCTTTGACACTTGGTGAATGACGTTTTTCACGTGCAGCGTCTTGCGACCGTGTGTTGCTGGCAGAAGGGGGTGTGTCAGTGTGTAACACAGCACATCTTGTAGGAGGTGTGGGCATAAATAAACATTGTGAATGTTCCTTGGTCATAACACTTTCACTTGCCTCCATTTCTTCTTCCCTCTGTGCTGTCTTTCTCCTCTCCTCTGTCCTTCGCCTGTCTCTATCAATGCAACTTGGTGGCTTCCTGCGGTAGCTGTGGGAAATGACAGGGGTATGCTGTTGCGCCATGTTGCTGTTGTTGGCTGGGCTGGCTTTCAATCGTAGCACAACAACTGTATTGTCACCACTCCCAGTGACTTTCCAGGAAGTGAGGTGCTGTTCTTGGAGCAGGGCATCCAAGGTCGCTTCCAACGCTGTTGGCAGGCCAACAACGGGCATAGTGTTGGATTAAATTGACTTTTCTTGACAAATTAATGAACAGCAAAATTTCTTCCTGCCTACCTTCAAGGGAGATCACTTCAGCCTCCGAGAGAGAGAGAGAGAGAGAGAGAGAGAGAGAGAAATAGGGATAGAGAGAAAGATAGGGATAGAGAGAGAGAAAGAAAACACATTGATAACAAAACTCTTCTTCAGATTGATTCCATCTTGGCACATGTAGCTGATATCACTGTTTATTGAAGGCTGCTGAAAAAAGCCCCATATCCTAATAATATATACATTGTCGGGGTATATACACACAGGAGCAAAAGGGTGGAGCTGCCCCTGGTGCGACGTGTTTTGCCTGGAGAGAGTGGCTTGAGGGCAACGGAATACAATACAATACAATACAATACAATACAATACAATACAATGCAATACAATGAAATGCAATGCAGCACTACACACCACAACACGATACAATACAATACAACACAACACAATTCAATACAACACATGAAACCATCAAGGAAAGAGAAAAGGAGATAAGAGGAAGGAAAAAAGAAGGCGATGTCAAGTTGACAAATCCATGGCCCAGGCCAAAAGCTGTGTCAGTTATTGGTGTCACGTAATTGCCAAGGCCTACACTAAAATGTTGTTATGTTGCAAAAATGCTGCGTTGAGATTGCTTTCGGCCATGACAAATTCTTAACATAACAACCCGCACTCTTCTTTGTAAAAGGAGAAAACAAATCCTCTTAAGTCGGAGTATGGCTGCCTATATGGCGAGGTACTTGAAAAAGAGTCATACACGCAAGAAGTCATCCGGTGTACTTCCTATCTCACAGTTGGGATGAGTGAGTCAGAGTGCATGTTCTGGGTGACCCCCAGGGTGTAAAGCTGGGGAACGCACAACAACAAGTTGACAAGAAGACAGACCATTTATGGTTGCACAGGGAGAGAAGCTATGGTGGAGGACTCCATCTGATGTAACAGTTCATGGCCAAAGAACGAAGAGTAGGCACTGAACTAGGCCCAGTGACCAAAAACGATAGCAGGTAGGCAGGACCACAAAGAGAGAGAGAGAAAGAGAGAGAGAGAGGGAGAGAGAGAGAGAGAGAGAGAGAGAAGAGAGAGAGAGTTGAGAGAGAGAGAGAGGAGGAGAGAGAGAGAGAGAGAGAGAGAGAGAGAGAGACAGACAGAGAGACAGAGAGAGAGAGGGAGAGAGAGAGAGAGAGAGAGACACAGAGAGAGAGACAGAGAGACAGACAGAGAGACAGAGAGAGAGAGCGAGAGAGAGAGAGAGAGGGAGAGAGAGAGAGAGAGACAGAAGAGAGAGACAGACAGAGAGACAGAGAGAGAGAGCGAGAGAGAGAGAGAGAGAGAGAGAGAGAGAGACAGAGAGACAGAGAGACAGAGAGAGCGAGGGGAGAGAAGAGAGAGGGAGAGAGAGAGAGAGAGAGAGAGAGAGAGAGAGAGAGAGAGAGAGAAGCTAACTAGCCAACGAGTCAGACAGCCAGCCAGACAGTCAGACAGATAATCAGAGTCAGCCAGACTAACAATGACAATGACAAATTCTTTTATTTCGAGGATAATGAATAAGCACCTATGTGCTTTTTTTTTTACATCCAGTCCCCGCCCTTAGGGATATATAGGGACTGAAAGACAGCCAGACAACAAGCCAGTCTGACAGCCAGCCAGCCAGACAGCCAGCCAGTCAGACAATCAGCCAGTCAGACAGTCAAGCAATCAATCAGTCAGCCATCCAGCCAACCAGACAGCCACCAACAGCCGCCAGACAGCCAGCCCCAGACAACAA
>CM054134.1:128364284-128376784 GCA_028751875.1 Rapana venosa
GGAGAGAAAAAAAGGGAATGACAAATTCTTTTATTTTGAGGATTATGAATAAGCCCCCATGTGCTTTTTTTTTTACATCCAGTTCCCGCCCTTAGGGATACATAATATGATAATGAAATAAAATAAACCCAATACCAATACACTCACACAGTAAAAGGAAAAAACAACAACCCACAAACAAAAAACCAGAGAGAGAGAGAGAGAGAGAGAGGAGATGAGAGAGAGAGAGGAGAGAGAGAGAGAATGACAAATTCTTTTATTCTGAGGATAATGAATAAGCACTCATGTGCTTTGTTTTACATCCACAGAGAGAGAGAGAGAGTGAGAGAGAGAGAGAGAGAGAGAACTCGAACTCGAACTCGAATATTTTAATGAGGGTAATTGGATAAGCCAGAGGCTTCTTTACACCAGGCCCTCATGGGCAAAAAGTGAAACAAACATGAATAAACCAATGAATCAACAAACAAAAGAGAGAGAGAGAGAGAGAGATGAGAGAGAGAGAGAGAGAGAAGAGAGAGAGAGAGAGAGAGAGAGACAATGACAAATTCTTTTATTTCGAGGATAATGAATAAGCACACATGTGCTTTTTTACATCCAGTCCCCGCCCGTTAGGGATACATCTTAATAATAATAACCCAATACTTATACAGTCTCACAATAAAAAACAAGGGAAATAACCCTTTTCAAACAGCTCCCCCCCCCCCCAACAACCCCCCCCCCCCCAAAGCAAGCAAATAAAAGAAAACCATAAAAATACCCCACCCCCACCCCCACCCCCAAAAAACCTTAACCAAAACAAACAAACAAACAAAAGAGAAGGAAAAACCAAACCAACAAAGATGATAAAAGAGAGAAAAACAGACAGACAACAACAACAAGAACAAGAACAACAACAGAGCCAAGAAAAATAACACAACCAAACTTAATAAGTCTATAAAGATAAACATCTACACATTGTCAAATGGTACACATACTTGTTACACATAATTATAAATCAATTAATTAACAAACAAGATCATTTCAAATAACAATGAAATATTTCACTCAAACTCCATTCAATTAGTGAAAAATCAAGAAATCGAAAAATCAAATGAATAAACAAAACCAATTAAACAAGAAAAAAAGACCCACAAAACACTCCCCTTCCCAACACCCCCTCCCCTAAACAAACAACAACCCCCCAAAGTCCAGACTAAATGCAAGCGTGCGCGCGCGCGCGTGCACACACACACACACACACACACATAACACACACATACACCACACTTACGCACGTATAGCCACGCATTGCACACCACACACACACACACACTCTCTCACACATACACACTCACACACACATATACACACACACACACACACAACACACACACACACACACACACACACACACACACACATCCTGGATACATATCCATTCGCAAGACATTTCCTCACACTACAAGATAATAGACACATGTCATAATTATCAAAATATCATAACCGTACATTTGTACAGACAAAACCAGAAATAAACATTTATTTGATGTACGAAGACAGCAAGCCACAAGCATCAAGAAAAATGACCAGTCTAACATCAGCTATTTCAACAATAAACACACAGAACTGCTTTCTTTCCGCTCTCATCTGCACACACAGTGAATGGGCGCTCATTACTACTCACGACAACACACATACACACACATATACACACACACATATTCATGCATGCGCAATCCTATATACACATTATTAGAATTGATACAAAAGTCCACAGAAGTAATGAAATTGTCCAACAGAACATTGCAAATTAACAATCCATACCATTCTGCATTAACAACAAAATACAACCCAAACTTCATTTTAAGGGGGGAAAACTCAGACAAGTTCATTGTTAACAAATCAAAACAAGCAAGGGCACACACACACACACACACATTATAATTCAAAGCAAGCTCACTAATGTCAGTTACAGAGAGAGAGAGAGAGAGAGAGAGAGAGAGAGAGAGAGAGAGGATAATTTGGTATAATGCAAGGGAGGATATATTTACTTTGTTTCCAACAGATCAATTGTGGATTTTTATTTTTGATGCATTAAGTGGATGAAAAAATGACTTTTGAAGATTGTTAATGATTGGAGTTGTCTAAATGAGTCAGGAAGGGAGTTCCACAGCACAGGGCCTGAGTAAAGTAAGCTAGATTTGAACAAATCTATTCTTGGGATTGGGACACATGGCTTTTCGGTATTTCTGGAATGATTCATTGGGAACTTGTCTTTCAAGGATGAGGGAAAATGTTCCTGTCATTATCTTAAACATCATGATGCCTTTGTTAAATCTTAGTCTTTGGTGTAGGGGAAGAATATTTAACTGGGTATAATCCACTTCTAGTAAGGTAGTCTTCTTCAGAAGAACCAGTTTAAGAGCACGTTTATACAGACTTAATAATGGTTTCATAGTGTTTGCACTAGCAGAATCCCACAGGGTTGAAGCATAATCTATTGAGGATTGTATATAAGCTTGAAAGAATAGTTTTCTTGAATGAAAGTCAAGAAAATGTTTGATTTAGTCAGTTGGTATACTCTTTGAGACATGTATTTGCACAGATGGGATATGTGATGGTACCAGCTGAGATTTTCATCAATTGTTACTCCTAGAACTTTGTGGTGAGAGGCTTGTTCTATTGTTTCCTTTTCAATATGGATTGGAGAAAATTTATTAGATAGATTTTGTCGCTTTTGTCTGGTAGTGATAAGCATGCATTTTGTTTTTTTGGGGGTGTATAGACATGTGATTTTGTTCAGTCCATTTGACAAGATCATCAGTGCTATTTTGCAATGTCTTTGCAAGAGAGTTAATGTCAGTATGGCTTGTATGTATGGTTGTGTCGTCAGCAAAAAGTTCGCATTTAGATTTGATATGGAGAGGAAGGTCATTTATGTATAATGAAAAGAGAATTGGTCCTAAGATGGATCCCTGTGGTACTCCATAATGAATGGGTTTTAGTGTGGATGTGGACGTAGCTATTGAAACACATTGTTGCCTGTTTGTAAGATAAGAAGCAAGAAGTTCAAGAGTATTTGTAGAGAGATTATATAAGTCTAGCTTTTTAATGAGAAGTCTTCGGTCAATTGTATCAAATGCTTTTTTGAAATCTACAAATAATACTCCACAAAATTCTCCACAAAAGAGAGAGAGAGAGAGCGCGCGCGAGAGAGAGAGAGAGAGAGGGGGGGGGGGGGGGACTTAGAACAGCTTCGCCAACAGGGCCAGTAGAGGTGGAGGGAGGAGGGTATAGTAGAGGGCAATTGTCTGTCAACAGTGTTGGTTGTCCACGCTGAGTGGTTAGGGTAGCGTAGTGTGTACCTGGTGTCCATCCAGATGTTTGTCCGTCAGTTAGGGGGGGGGTGGGGGTGGAGGGGGAGGGAGGGGCGGAGGTTGTGAAGGGAGGGAGGGAATGGGGGAAGGAGAGAGAGAGAGAGAGAGAGAGAGAGAGAGGGAGAGAGAGAGAGAGAGAGACAAAAGGGGCAGAGGGGGAGAGAAGCTGCTTTTGAGTTTGTTTCGGTCAAAAATTCATCCCTTGTTTAACATGAAAAAAAAAACCACCCCAAAAAACCAAACAAAAAAAAAAAAAAGCCAAAAAAACTTTCCCCAAAAAAAACAACAAAAAGACAAACAAACAAAACAACAAAAAAAACCCAAAACAAACAAAAATATATCATTTTTTTAAAAAGGGAGAAAATTTTATGCACTTTTAAAAAAATGGTTTTTTTAAATAGTCAAAAGGGTTTACCCCCCTTTCTCAGGGGGCAGTCATTGCGAGCCCAATTTGGAGGTTTGGGACTGGGGGAAAAAAAGTGAAAAAAAAAAAAAGACACACCCCCTGGGGTAAAGTTTTGTTTTATTTTAAAAAATAATACAAAAAACGCGGGAGTTTCTTGGTTAGGGAAGAAGCTTTTAAAAACAGCTTTTTTATGAAGGGAGTTTTTAAGGGCCCTATTTTTTAATTTTTTGTTTAATTTTTCAAATTTGAGTTAGAGGTCTTGGGTTTAAATATTAAAAAACCCGAGAAACCACACATACACAGATGCTAGGGGAAAATTCCCTAAATATTTATAAGAATCCCCCCGGGGTTTTTACACTTCCCAAATTTGGGACTTGTAAAAGTTTTTTTGTTTAGTTTTGTTTTTTTGCACTTGTCATCAAAATCCCACTTTATTTTTTGCTGTTTTGGAGACCTGATGTGAAAAAGGTTTGTTTCCAAATTATTTGGAAAAACTTTTTAAACGGGAAGGGGAAACCCTCAACAATGGGCCTGTTTTCCCCTTTGTTTTAAAATTGCACAAGCAGATTACTATATAAATAAAAAAATTTAAAAATCTCACCAAGGGGGTCAGAGCATGGGGGTCTAGGGGTTTAGAATATCGCCTGCCGCGGGGGGCCCCGGGTTCTTTTCCCGGTCGTTGCACTTTTTTTTTCTTTTTTTTTTGCACAGTATAAATCTGGGTTGCATCGGCTATAACATAAACATTAAAAAATCAATCTTTTACCCCTCATTATGTTATTTTTATTTTTTTGGTTTACATTATGTTATATTACGGCAAGCTGATTTTGGAATCAAAAATCGAATTTTTCATTGCCAAAAAAGTCTTTGTATTAATAATAAAGGGAATTGGGGTTAGCCCCTATACCCTTCAAAAAACAAATCTCTTTGTGACCTTTTTGGGACCAACAAAACGAAACATCTTTGGTTTGGTGTGTTTGTGGGGCCATTATGAGTTTTTTCCGACTTTATCATGTTTGTGAAAGGGGCCCTCCTCCCCAAAAAAAAACAAACCCCGCGAAACAAAAAAAACAAAGAAAAAATCCCCCCCAAAACCCAACAAAAAAAACAACGCTCCCCCCCTTGGGTTTAAAAACTCCCTATGTCGTGCCCTTTTGAGTGAGTTTTTGTTTGTTTTGTTTTGGGTTTTTTTTTTGGGGGAATAAGTTGTTTTGTCAACCCCCCCATCCCTGCGCGCGCGCGCGCACACCCCACCACAAAATTTCCCCCACACCCACCCACACACCCCCCCCCCCAAAACCCCCCCCCAACAACCACCCCACCACACACAAAACACATGTAATCCCAAAGGAAAACTTTCAGGGGTGGGTTGTACCCCTCAAAAAATAAAAGGGGTTTGCTTTGATTCCCCTTTGGGAACCCACCCTTTTTCCACATAACCATCTTTTTCCCCACCGTATGTAGGTCAGTTATTCTGTAAAACGGAAAAAAGGAAAAACCCCGGGGGTGGTTTAATTTTGGTGATAATTTCCCTATTAACTTTCAAACAAAAAAAACCCCGTGAACCCCAACTAAGAAAAAGCTAATTCGGGAACTTTTGGGGGCCTTCAGACAAAAATAGCTGCATCAAAGGAAATATAAGTTAAAAAAGGGGTTTTTTATTTTTTTATCCCCCTCCTCCCCCTTTCCCCCTCCTCACCCCCCCAAACCACCACCCCACCACCATCATATCATCATCTTCTTTAAATATTATTTTTTATTATTTTTTATTATTATTTATTATTATTATTATTTTATTAAGCATTTTATAAAAAAAAAACAGACAAAAAAAAAAAGAAAAAAGACCAGAAAAAAAAAAAACAAACAAAAAAAAAACAACCACAACCACTCCCCAAACCCAAACCCCCAAAGCCAAAAAAACCCAACCAAAAAACCAAACCCCAACCAACCTAAAAACCAAACCAAAAACAACAGGAACCAAATCCCCCTTTACAAGGTGGAAAAGAAGTCATTAATAATAAAAAATAATGTATAAAATTTTATATAGCGCTGAATCTGTAAAGCTACAAATAAAAGGGCGCTTAAAAGAAGTCCTTCATCCGGATCTTAAAAAGGTGTGGGTTTTTGTGCTTGGCGATTCTTGCCCACAACATTCATCTTAAAGGACCATCCCACCATACCGGGTCCAATTATCCTCCACCCCAAACCCCCTTTCCACCCCCCCCCCAAATCTAAAAACCCCCTTTAACCCCCTCCTCACCGTCAGCCACCTCATCTTCCACCTACTCATCTTCACCTCCTCCTTACCTCCAAACCTCACCCCCCTTCCCCTTGGTTTCCTTAAACCTTCCTCCCCACGTCTTCCCTTTCCCCCTCCTTTTTTCTTCCACCCCCTCCCACCCCACCCCAATCACCTTTCCCCTTTTTCCCTCCTCCCCTTTTTATATCCTCTCCTCATCCTTTTTTCAACCCCCCCCCCTCCTCACCCCCATCCTACACACCTCCCCATCTTTAAACCCCCTCCTTTATTTCATCATACTCTCCTCATCCTTCTTTACCTCCCCATCTGCCACCTCCCTTTTTATCTCCCCATCTTTTCCCCTCCCTCATTACCTCCCCCCCCCATTTCCCCACCTCATCTTATTCACCCCATTTCCCCCCTCACCCCATCCTCCTCACCTCCTCATCTTTCACCCCCAATTTTTTTCCCTTCAAAAAACCCTCCTTTTTCCACATCCTCCTCCTCCTCACCTTATCTTCCACCCCCCCCTCCACCTCCCCCATTTTTCCACCACCCCCTCCTCCAACCCCCCTCCTCCACTTCTTTCCTCACCACCCCCTCCTTCCCCCTCCCCACTAAACCCTGCAGCCTTTGTTTTCCATTGAAAGAACCCCCCCCGTCATGGCAGGCAAAGGAGGCGGGCAGGCAGGCAGGGGGAAGGGGGAGGGCAGAGGCAGGCAGGCAGAGGGAGGCAGGCAGGGGAGAGGCAGGCAGGGGAGGCAGGCGGCAGGCAGGGAGGCCCGAGGTTTGGAGGCAGGAGGCAGGGGAAGGGGAGGCGGCAGGCAGGCAGGCGGGGGCCCACCCGCAGGGGCGTGTTATGGCCTCACAGTGCATTACGCGGCATAAACCCCGGAAATTAAAAGGGAAAAGGCATCTCCCAAACACAGCTCCTTCCCACCCCGGGTAGCATAGCGCTACTAGCCTAGTAGTACCCGCCGCTTGGTCGGGGTAAAAGGCCCCTAGTAGGGCCCCCCAAAGGGTCCCCGGGCCCGAGGGGTAGGCCCCTTTAAAGCGTTGCAGGGAAGGTTTCAGTTTGAAAGTGGGGAGAAATTTTTAGTGGGTTTCAAGTAGGCTAAAAAGGCAGCGGGGGGGCTGTAGTAGAAGGATAGGGGGTGTTTTTAAAGTTTAGGAAAATTTTGACTGTAAAGTGTAAAGTGTGGGGGTTTTGTGTGTGTGGGTGTTTTGTGTGCGCGCGCGGGTGTGTCCCTCTTTTTTCAATAAACATACGATTGAGGGAATTGGGGAAAGGGGGAGGGGGAGGAGAAAAAAGAAGGGTTTTTTAAATTTCCCAAAAGGGGAAGAGGGCAGGGGGGCTTTTTTATTATTATTTTTTTTTATACCGCTTTTAAAAAACGAAGAAAGAGAACTCTGTCTCTGTCTCCGCCAAACCCCCCCCCCCTTTTTCTTTTCCCCCCCCCCCCCCCCCCCCCCCTCTCTCTCTCCTTCCCCCCCCCCCCCCCCCGCCCTTTTTTTACATTCAAGAAAATTGAAAAACCCCAAAAAGTTTCCAGGGAGTTTACATACAACTTTTACAATGACTTTCAAATACACCCCCCCCCCCCAAACCCCCCAACCGATTGAAAATTTGAGCCATCAATAAAACCCCAATCCCTAATTTTTTACATGGCCCCTGTATCAATAATCACCATTCTTCACACCCGGTTCTGAAATCACCCCTCTGAAATTCAAAAATCTGTTCGATTTTTTTTGTTTAATCCCCAAAAAACCCCTTCGATTTGTTTGTTTTTCAAGTTTTAGCGCTATATAAAAAACCGGGGACATTTTTATTAAAATTATCATCAATTATTTCATTTCACCTTTTCATCATCATCATCATATCCTCTTTATCTCATCACCCCCACCCCTACTACTACTACTATATACTACTGCTGCTGCTGGGTTTTGCTGCTGCTGTTTCTGTTGTCATCTACTGCTACTACTGCTACTTTTTAATCCTACTATCCTACTACTATACTACTCCTACTTATAATTCTCCCCTATACTACTTTTACTTTAAAATGCTGTTTTCTGCTGCTGTTTTTTTCCCCAACTACTATACTACTGCTGCTGCTGCTGCTGCTCCTCCTCCCTGTATTTCTTCTGGGTGCTGCTTCTAGACTATATACTACTACTATACTACTACTATATTTCTACTTTCTACTACTACTGCTGCTGCTTTTTGCTTTTCCCCGCTACTAATACTGCTGCTGCTTCTACGACGACCCACGATATATAAATACTACTACTTCTTACTACTACTACTATACTACTATTTCTACTACTATTCTACTATAATACTACTACTATACGACGACGGCGACGCGTCATAAATAAAGGTGCCCCAAACAGGGGCCAGCTTTGGGGCGTGTTTAAAGGCCGTGCCCGTGCCCTCACTCGCCGTTTAAAACGGCAATAAAGGGGAAATTTCACTCCAAAAAACGCTCCCGCTTTGCGGCTTTGGCTATAGCCCAGGGGCCTACTGCCTGCCTTTCCTCCCAAGGCTAGGCCAGGCCTAAACCCGTGCAGCACAGCACGGGTGTGCCCTGTGCCTTGTAAGGGAGGCTAGGGCCCAGGCTGCCCAAAGCATTGGGAAAGGGGGTTAAGTTTGAATAAGGGGGAATGTGGTTGGAAATGGTATTGTTGTTGTTGTGTATTTGGGTTTTTTGTATGTAAGATGTTTTGTCTGTAGTGTCTGTGCTTTTTTTTTTCTTTCCCAAGGGATTTTTTTTTTCTTTCTTGGGGAAACGGTTTTTTTTTTTTTTACAACTTGAAGTTTCTATCTTATAGGAAAGAGAGGCAAATTTAGGAAAACCCCCCCCCCCCCCCCCGCCCTGGGAAAAACCCCCCCAAAAACCCCCCCCCCCCCCCCCCCTTTCCCCAAATAAACTCCCCCCCCCCCCCCCCCCCCCCCCCCCCCCCCCCCCCCCCCCCCCCCCCCCCCCCCCTTCCCCAAACCCAAAAAAAAAACCCCAAAACCCAAAATTTCGGGGGTGGCGGGGGGGGGGGTTGGGGGGGGGCGATTGGGGGATGGGGGGGGGGGGATATAAAACTTGTTTTCATGACTTGTGGTTTTTCCTCTGTTATTGCACATGTGGAATCTGAGGCATATTGTTGATAGTAAATATTCTTGTGGATCGGTGGGCTAGAAGAAAGCGAGCTTCTGCCTAGAGAGTGAGAAGTGTGAATTCGATCCCAGTTTGAGTCCAAGCTTTTCCCCCATCCGCAAGACCTTGAGTTGTTGTCTGGGTGCTAGTCTTTCAGATGAAACGCTAACCAGAGATCCCGTGTGCAGCACGAATTAATTGCATGTAAAATAAAGTCCCTACGGCACCACGAGAGTTGTCCCTGGCAACATTCTTTAGAAAACAAATACACATATAGACAAGAAAAATGAAAATAAAAAGAAGAAAGGATGGAACTGCTCTTGTGGCAACGTATTCTCCCTGGAGAGAGCAGCCTGAATTGCACGCGGAGAAATCTGCTGTGACTTAAAGTAGTATGGGGAGGCACCGTGGTCGAGTGGTTTAGGCGGTCAACTCGTGATCCAGAGGTCGCGGGTTCGATCCTCGCTCGGCTCGGTGTTGTGTCCTTGGGAAAGACACTTTACTCCTATTTTCCTCACTCCACCCAGGTGTACAAATGGGTACTAGCTCTGCTGGGGAAGTATCTGGCGACAGACTAGCGTCCTGTCACAGGGGTGGTGAAAAACCATCAGTTCGCTTAACGCTACAGAAACCGGGATAAGCTCCGGCTCTATGGGCCTTCTGGCTCGAAAGAACATACTTAAAGTAGTATGCCATACCATAGCATACCATAGCATAGCATACCATAGCATAGCATACCATAGCATACCATACCATAGCATACCATACCATACCATACCATACCATACCATACCATACCATACAATGCAACACAATACAATAAGATACAATACACTACAATTACAATGCACTACAAATACAATACAATACAATACAATTGTCTCAAAGTATTTCTCTGATCAAACTTTGTTCTGCCCTTCTCAGGACCTTTGGGCAGCACCATCTCACAAATGTTTCGACCCCATCTGGTTAACCCCACCCCAATTCTTTAGCACCTCCCCCGCCCCCCCCCCCCCCCCCCCCCCCCCCCCTCCCCCCCCCCCCCCCCCCTCCCCCCCCCCCTCTCCCCCCCCCAAGTTCATGAAGGTGTATGTGAGATTCTTCCTTCACCTAACCAATCTTGGCTGCGAAATGAAACACCTCCATCATATACACGGAACCTCAACGGGGAGTGTTTTATGGCCGCGCTATACATCAGTGTTTTACCTTCCCTGACCCTAAAGAGGGCAGGTACCCATTTACAGATGGGTGAACAGGGGAACTGTACTGAAGCCAAGGCGCGCAAACGGTCACCCATCCAATGGTATCCACGCTCGATGCTGCTTAACCTTAGCTGGGGGAAAGCGAGTGCTCTGAGGGAGAGGAGATGGGCGCCGCCCTCAATATGCTGGCCCCTAGAGAAGTGAGGTCTCTGACGCCTACGACCTGATAGGTTATGGGACACCTTTACCTTTTTATATCAGTGTGGTATAATTATTGTGTTGTGTTGTATTGAATTGAATGATATTCTATTGTATAAATAAAGTAGACATTTCATAGCGCGTGGTTCCAAATTTCCCCTCTGAATCTAAAGCATATCCAACCGCAGGTCAGACCTAGTCAGTTACTCCCCCCCCCCCCCCCCCCCCCCCCCCCCCCCACCCCCCCCCCCCCACCTCCCCCGAAGCAAACAAGCCTCTGATGAGAGTCAAACCCAGAGCTCCCAGTCCTCAGCTCACTGCACTAACCGCTGCACTCGTGGTTGTACTAAACTGAAACAAGTCAGGCCACATGGCAGGGCGGCCAGCAGGGAGCCGGTTATGGCCTAAGGGTGCATCACTGCGGCATAACCTGGCCATGAAGGCAAATGGCATCTCCCAAACACAGCTAGTAGGCCTGCTAGCTTCCAGTGAGAGGTTGAAAAAGAGAAGACGGCAGAGTGAAGAGTTGGATCTCGTGTCAATTTTGACCCACGGCGGGTTTTTTTTTATTTTTTAAAAACTTGCTTTTTGGTATTTATGGTATGTGTCTTCCATAAGCTTTCCAGAAATTTTGAAAAGGATAAGGTTGATTTCAGCTGTTTAGTTCTGTCGGTAACATTTCTTTTTCGATCCGCAGCTAGAGTGCCGAAGTTCACCAATGCTGAGATTTCGTGTACGCGACTGTTTTTAACCCACGCTAAGGTAGCTGCACTCCGACTTCGTGGATGTTGGGTGAGACAAGGCCGAGGAACTATTTTGAGAGTGGATTCTACCCTAATTCTTCACCAGTGTTCAGGTCATCCCAGCTGCCTTCATTTCAGAGTTCATGCACTGATGTCATGTCTGCCATGATGAAGAGAAAGAGAAAGAGAGAGAGAGAGAGAGAGAGAGGAGAGAGAGAGAGAGAGAGAGATTAGAGAGAGAGAGAGAGAGAGAGAGAGAGAGAGAGAGAGAGAGAGAGAGAGAGAGAGAGAGAGAGAGAGAAAACACATTGATAACAAAACTCTTCTTCAGATTGATTCCATCTTGGCACATGTAGCTGATATCACTGTTTATTGAAGGCTGCTGAAAAAAGCCCCATATCCTAATAATATATACATTGTCGGGGTATATACACACGGGGGCAAAAGGGTGGAGCTGCCCCTGGTGCGACGTGTTTTGCCTGGAGAGAGTGGCTTGAGGGCAACGGAATACAATACAATACAATACAATACAATGCAATACAATGAAATGCAATGCAGCACTACACACCACAACACGACACAATACAACACAACACAATTCAATACAACACATGAAACCATCAAGGAAAGAGAAAAGGAGATAAGAGGAAGGAAAAAAGAAGGCGATGTCAAGTTGACAAATCCATGGCCCAGGCCAAAAGCTGTGTCAGTTATTGGTGTCACGTAATTGCCAAGGCCTACACTAAAATGTTGTTATGTTGCAAAAATGCTGCGTTGAGATTGCTTTCGGCCATGACAAGTTCTTAACATAACAACCCGCACTCTCCTTTGTAAAAGGAGAAAAACAAATCCTCTTAAGTCGGAGTATGGCTGCCTATATGGCGAGGTACTTGAAAAAGAGTCATACACGCAAGAAGTCATCCGGTGTACTTCCTATCTCACAGTTGGGATGTATGAGTCAGAGTGCATGTTCTGGGTGACCCCCAGGGTGTAAAGCTGGGGAACGCACAAGTTGACAAGAAGACAGACCATTTATGGTTGCACAGGGAGAGAAGCTGTGGTGGAGGACTCCATGTGATGTAACAGTCCATGGCCAAAGAACGAAGAGCAGGCACTGAACTAGGCCCAGTGACCAAGAACGATAGCAGGTAGGCAGGAGAGAGAGAGAAAGAGAAAGAGAGAGAGAGAGAGAGAGAGAGAGAGAGAGACA
>CM054134.1:128381784-128384284 GCA_028751875.1 Rapana venosa
TAAAGCTACATAGGTGGTATAAGTAAACATTTTCTGCTGTGGTTCTTTACGATTTATAAACTTTTGCGATTAAAAAGTGTTTGTTTATAAGAAGAGCTCTGCTTCGTCTCCTTGTACACCCCACCCCCCTTCTCTTTCCGCTTTGCACCTGTGAACTCACCCATCTGTCTCTGGTTCTGTCATACACATACACACACACTCACCCACACACACACACACACACACACACATACACACACGCACACACACAGGGAGATAAATAGAAAAATCTCAACATCAACAAAAACATTAAACTGTCACCCAACCAGGCCCTATCCCATTCACTCACTGACTGGCCAAGCAGACCGAAGACTCCGCAGGGTGTCCCAGTTACGTTGACCAGGTTAAATTAACCCTCAGCTGTGGTCATCCGAGGTATGTGACCAGGTCAAAGCCCCTGAATGACCAAGTCGTTAGGGTAGGTGTGACCCAGAGGTGGTCACCTACGGGCCATAAACCTCAAACACTAAAAGCAAGTCCTTAATGCCTGACACTTTTTAATAGCAACAAGCGCGTGGAGGGGGGATTCCCATTGTGTTTCAAGCTGGCTTCGTTGTCCCCGTAACTGAAGACTTGGGACGTATATAATGGCGAAATCCGTTTAAACGATTCGCGCTCAGAGAAACTATAAACCAGCATAGAAGGAAAAAGGGACATAATCTTTTTAATAGTGTATTATCGAATTTACTTTCCTATCCTTTCGGGGGTTGGGTTGTAAAAGTTCAGATTGAAAACGATTTAGATGTAGTAAATTGTACTGGAAGGCCTCCAGCTGAATTCGAGAATGGATTTTCAGACATGTAGTGGTGAAAAGAGGTAAACAAGAATGGTAGATTTTGTATTCAGATGAGGGCTTGACACTATTTTTTTTTCGAAAGGATAAATTACAAAAAACTCCTGTCCATTAAAGGTATAGGATCTAGCCAACGTATTATTTTTGTGTACTGCTTTACTGTTAGTCAATGTATTTCAATTGTGTTCAGTTGATGTATTATCTTGCTTAACAGATATTTACGATACTTGTAAAAATTCCATTATTATTGATACTGGGTTTCTGTGTGTATACTCGACCGATTTCTTTTCCGGCTTTATGAGATGAATGTTGTTGACATTAGTAACGCTTGCAAATGTGGTATGATAATAAAATATTGGTATTTATGTGTTAGATTTTCTTGGCTTTTTCTGTTCCTTTTCTTTCTATTTCTTTCTGTCTCCTTTACCTTCTTTCCTTTTTTTGCCTGTCTGTGACGAAAAATGACAAGAAAAGAAACAAGACGATGACGATAATGAAGAGGTATAAGAAGCGACTCAAAAAGTAGCTTCTCTGTTTTCTTGTACAGAAGATGAATTTGCATTATACATTCGCTATATCTAATCAATTCAAAGCCCAACAATCCCAGAAGTCGTTATGTGGCTGCCTGAATGGTTGGCAAAGCGGTCGCATATGCAAAAATTTAGCCATTGGTGAGAAAGAGAGAGGGGGGGGGGGGGAGCGAGAGAGAGCGAGAGAGAGAGAGAGAGAGTCAGAGAGACAGACAGACAGAGAGAGAGACAGACAAAAAGAGACCTATAGAGATCAGTGACAGAGACAGAGAAACAGAGAATCAAAGAAACAGAGACAGAGAGAGAGAGACAGACAAACACACAAAAAAGAGACATAGAGAGACTGACAGACAGAGACACAGAGAGAGGGAGAAAGACAGACAGACAAAGAGAGACATAGACAGACACAGAAAGACAAACAGAGACAGAGACAGAGACAGACAGAAACACTGACGGAGAGAAAGAGCACAGTCCCAGACTCCCGCTGTGTTGACAGACAAGAGGCAATCAGAGAGGATGGAGCAGCGACACAGCCACAGTGACCATCCCGCAGGATTAGCCAGTGGACAGCTGCAAAGGTCACTGCCGATGGGAGCGCCAATCACACCGTCTAGTCTGCCTCCACGCTTACCCCCCCCCCCCCCCCCCCCTCCCCCTTCCCTCCACCGCCGTCAGTCACCTTACCTTACCTTGCTTTACCTTACCTCACCTTTTTTATCTTATCTTACTTTACCTTACCTTATATTATCTTATTTTACCTGACCTTATCTTGCCTTATCTCATCTAACCTGACCTAACTTGCCTTTCTGATCTAACCTATTACCTTTCTTATCTTATCTTACCTAATACCTTGCCTTTCTATCTAACCCACTTACCTTGTCTTAATCTAGCTTAACCGTACCTTGCCTTGCCTTCTATTCTTCTATCTTATCTAACCTTACCTTGCCTATCTTACCTAACCTTACCTTACCTTGTTTATCTTATCTAACCTTACCTTACCTTGCCTTTTCTCATCTTATCTTACCTTACCTTGCTGCTTCTACTTCATCTTTGTTTTACCTGGAGATTTCTGCCATTGTTACAAGTATAGCGTGGTTAAATTCGGGGGATAGATATAACTGGGAAAGAGGTTTCCCTC
>CM054134.1:128401784-128409284 GCA_028751875.1 Rapana venosa
TAATCCCTGCATGTAATCAAAGAATGCCTTTACCTATGGTGAACAATAACACATGATTAAAAAAAAAGACTAACAGGAAAAGATGGCCTGGGATTTTCAGATAGATGTAAGAGAAACCATGAAAGTAACCACCACCACCACCACCACCACCACCACCACCCCCACCACCACCACTATAATCATCATCAACAACAACACCATTATCACCACCACCACCACCACCATGTTCAGTCTACTTACGAACAAAGTTGTGAACACAATATGAAAGACTATCATTCTAGTATCTACAGAAACCTGTGAGCTTACTTCTTTGGCCAGTCTTCTACCAAGCATCACACACACACACACACACACACACACACACACACACACACACACACACACACACAACACACACACACAACACACAACACACCACAGAGCACAACACAACACACAAACACACACACACACACACACACACAACACACACCCACAACTCACGCTCTCTCTCTCTCTTTCTATCTCAAGCCTACACTGTAAGGCAAACCTTCAGTTTCAAGTTCAACAAACGGAATCAGCATGCTTTGCAGACAGGAACAGAGGTCAGAAAAATACCCTCAGGGGGAAAACAAGCTGGCTCCCTGACATAAAACAAACCTCTACCGGGACCCCTGGAAACAAGCTGATCAATTTCACCTCTCGCTCCAATATCAAAGAGTGTTCTCCCCTCGCTTGTGTGACCCACGGAGCATGCGCGAAAGGAAGAGGAAGCGGGAGGGGAGGAAAAGCAAAACAAGGTTTTGTAAATACCAAGGTAACAGAGACGGCAAACCTTGGTGTTATCTTGCCCGTTTCCAACACAGGGAAAACGCCTGCTAGGCTAGTTCCCCATCTGTCCACACTGGGGTCTTTAGGCTACACCCCACGTTTAGCTTCCAGGTCATGTAGTATCTTCTAAAACGTACTGGGGGTGGGGTGGGGGGGGGGGGGATGGGGGGGGGGGGGGGGGGATTCTGCTGATTTCCACAGATTTTCTTAAAGTTTGAAAAAAATGTACTGAGTAGCTTTGGGGGATTGAGGACCTAGAGCAATACCAGGTAGTCATGAGAAAGTTGGATATGATCATCAAATAACGATTGCTTGTGTTCCTACAGTGTTGACCCCGTACATGCATATTGGCGGTTAGAGAGCTAGCAGATGACAACCGACTGAGAGGGTACAGTGTTTGCTGAAAACCCCCCAGACCTACCAAATTTGTACAAAATCAAATGAACTTTTAGTCAGGTAGGCTACTAGTCTTTCACAAAAAGTGTGTGTACTTGTGTGTGCGTGCGTGTGTGCGTGTGTGTGTGTGTGTGTGTTTGCGTGTGTGTGTGTGTGTGCGTGTGTTTATTTCTGTGGATGCTTCAGTAGGTGCGCTATGAATGCAAAAATGATATAGGAAAACAGAGGGAAAAGTGGCAAAAAGTAAAGCTGGTGTGTAGCCTTAGCATTCCCCCTCCCCCTATAACTATAACTGAATCAGATATTAGTGGAAATGTACCCACTTTACTGTATTACCTAGTGGACTGAGTGCATGGCTTGTCAGTAGAGGATAGAAATGCACCATAAAAATGGTTGTGGGCTCTCTGTGTGATGTGTGTTGTGTGTGTGTGTGTTTGGGGTGGGGTGGGGGGGGGGCACATTAGCTGCATCAGTGGCAAATAACAAGGGAAAAGTAAAGGGGAAAAGTAAAGTGTAGGAAGATGATGGACTTTATTTCGCTACTCTTGCCTGTATCCTGTCTGCTTTTTAGAAATTTTATATGCAAAGTGCATGTGTATGGAAAAAAACCAGCACACATTTCCCCTCTCTCTCCCTCCCTTACACACACACACACATACTACACAACACACACACACACACATACAACACACACACACACTCACTACCACAAAAAGCAAAAAAAAATGACCCCCCAAAAAACAAACAACAATAACAACAACAAAAATCGAAATAAAACCAATACAAAAAACAAAACAAAACAGAAACCCCCCACTTCCCCCAAACAAACAAACAAACAAACTATGTGAATTCAATATTCAGATAGTTTAAAGTAAAGCAACATTTCTCCTTCGACCTGATTAGTCTTCAACTCACACACCTTGATTCATTCACACTGATTCATTCACGGGTATGGCCTAACAGTCACCCACCAGACTGTCATTGTGCTCAAAGTGAAGAAGCCTTTATACTCACCGTCACCAAGGCTAAAAGCCAATCTGATAGGGAAACAAATACAGTTGCAGACAGGAATTTTTTTTTTTTAAAGGGGAGGCGCTGCTCTTGTGGCGACGCACTCTCCCCGGGGAGAGCATCCCGAATTTCACGCAGAGAAATCTGCCGTGGCTTAAAGTGATTATATAAAAAAAAAATAGTAATAATAAAATAAACCTCTTGTATGTCTGTTTCACCATCTACTCTTTGGTAAACGAAACAGGAAAGGATGGGGTCCGTAACGTCACTTCCTCATTTGTAGCTGGAGTAAGGTAAACGGTTGTCTCCCTGGTTATGTAAAGATGATAGTTATAAGTCTTGGTTAGTGAGGAGTGTGTGTATACCAGCATGGAGGTCGTTTATCAGTCTGGAGTGTTTGTCTCCTGTCCATAAGCACTAGACCCTAGTTAGAGTGTCTTGCTCTTAATATCCTGGAGACAGAAAGTTAAAGCCATTGACATGGTGTTTACACCTGTGTGTGTGTGTGTGTGTGTGTGTGTGTGTGTGTTGTGTGCACGCGCGCACGCGCATATACACTTGCGAACACAGACAGACCGGTATTACTTCATGCGGAAGGTCGTAAAATTGAAGACATTACAGAGAGGCAGACACAAACAGCAATAACAGCAACAACAACACACACAAACACAGACGCACGCCCACACACACTCACAAAACACACACAAAACACACACAACACACACACAACACAAAACACAACAGCACACACACACACACTACCACACACACACACACACACACACACACACACACACACACACTGCACAATGTACATGAAATTAAAGCAATTGCATTGCTTATTCGCGTTACCATCTGGAAATTAAACTTTGACTTTGGGTTTCTCACACACACACACACACACACACACACACACACACACACACACACACACACACACACCACACACACAACACACACACACACACACACAACACACCACACTCCATTGGTTTCACTCCCAAAGCGTTGATGAGACAGGAATGGAATTAAGGGAAGTAACCATATCAGACATAGCGTCTAGGTGATCTCCCTTGGTGAGGACCACCGTGAATAATTGATAATCCTTTTCTTTTAATGTCCATCAATTCAGAAATGAAAGAACAGGTCCTAACAATATCCACAAACTTATTGTCACTTTATTTATTCATTTATTTGTTTTAGCTCTTCTCATACAGAGAGGAAGACATGGATTCTTGATTTGAGGGTGAAAGATGGGCATATTCATTCAGAGTGCAGTTGGTCTTTAGTTCAAAACTTGTTTGAAGCCATATTTACCCTCCTCCTCCCTTAGCCCCCCCCAAAATCCCCACAACAAAACAAAACAAACAAGTAAGCAAACAAACAAACAACAACAGCAGCAGCAGCAGCAGCAGCAACAACAACAACAACAACAATCAAGTGGTAACCTGGAAGATGATCTTTCGGATGGGAATGTAGACAGAGGTCCTACGTACAACACGATTTCCATCCTTTTGTCCCCTTTTCTCTTTAATTCCCTGAGGAGTCATTGGCGTGCCTTTTTCCACCAGATTCCGCCATTATTTCAGGATGAGTGCCAAAGCCTGAGCCTGCGCACGTGGTTCCAATGTCCAGTCTGCAATCTTGTGGGCAGTATTTCTGCGTGTTCACAACTCACCCAATGCTTCTGTGTATTGCCAGATCTGTACCACGCATGTGTGATCATCTGCAGGTGTGTACACGCATCTGTAAAACATTAGTAGGTATAAAAATAAACTGACCTAGGAGACCACAGCCCCCTTCCCTCTTTCCCTAATCCACTAGATGCCACAGATGTGAAACCTGCCATACATGATTTTTACACCGTTAGGAATACAGACACGCTTATAAAAACAGTTATAAGTGCACTCGGCTGTCATCACTACTTTTTGCGCTGCAGTGGTCCCCTCATGGCACACTAACCAATTATCCTATAGTAGAAACAACCCAAGAAAAACTCATTCTGGATAACTCGTAGCTGTTAAAGGGAGAGTTACTAAAATATTTTTGTTTTATTAATCGTTATTGCTATCATTGATAGTAAGCCCTAGCAAGAAGAAAAAGGCTTCAGGAGAATTGCTTCTTGTATGGTTTTCATGTCTGTCTATGTCCAGGTTATTTTTTGGGGGGTCTTTGTTGTCCCTACATGTCCATCTGCCGCTTTGTCTGCTGTCTGAGTTCTCACTCAAAATTTGATGTGATGGAATAGTTTGAACGTGGGGTTCCCACAGAACGCATTGCAGATATGTATACTGGATTGTCCACTTCTCATGATGACCTTCTATAGCTAGCTCTGGCACATACACAGGACACAGCGAGATGGTGGTGGTGATGGTAATGAGAGACATGAGTAGGGGGGATTGAAAGAGGAAAGAAATTCAAAATCACTTAGGACAAAATATCCTGATCTCAAATCAAAGGGTAAAAAAAACCCCAACCCAACCCAAGACAACACACACACACACGCGCGCGCGTATGCACACACACATCTACACACACACACGATGACAAAATTTACAAAATTTCATACGCACTGGAACTGGATGTTAAAAAGCACATGAATACTTATTCCGTTATCCTCGAAATAAAATAGTTTTAAAAAACCACACACACAGGCACACACCTTGGCATTATTTCTGGTCTAATATCCGTTTTTTTTAGTGGAAAAACGTTAAACTAAAGAATGGATTGATCATGTAACGAAATGTCAAGAGCACAAACATGGCTGCAATTGCCACCTGCAGCCTGCGCTGTCGGGGAAAAAGCAGGCCTTAATGAGGAACAATGGGACATGCAAAGTCCGCTGCTGCAGCAATTATTTTTCTCTGAATGATCAAATATGCCAGATGCTCTCTCTTCGTTTGCATTGAAATGTCCGTTTCTGCTATTCTTCTTCATCAACAGTGAAAAAAAACGTCTGTCCAGTTTGTTAGGGTTTTTGTTGTTGCCCACACATGGTTTTAGAATTGTTGGGGTTTTTTTTCTTGTTGTGAAAAAATTGATTATGACACAGTCTGGTTTTAATTTTGGTCAAAAGTTTTGTTTTTTCCCTATTCATTAGTTGGATAGTAGTAAGTCTGACTGAATGACATGAATTTGGATCTCATTGAACCACAGAACTATAATCATGACTTAGTACTTTGGTTGTAAAACTGTTGGAAAAATGGGATTGAACTATGGGAAGCTGATCGTATTATACAACTGTTTTGTTTACAATGTCGGTCACTGTACAAGCTGACCGTCAAGGATAGTGCACCATTCCTGTTAGGTAAGCAATGTCCATGTTCAAAAACGACCACCACATTTATTCTCTGGCGCTCTTTACAGGCGACCTCCCCCCCTCCCCCCTCCAAAAAAAAAGCAGAAATAGACCGATGGTGCATTTTGGGTGGCAAGCTGTTTTCATGAAATAAAAGACACACGACTGCTTGACTGACAAAGAAAACACCCATTCATATAAAAAAACCCACGACCAGTTGTAATGAAAAAAAAATCTGAGTATGGACACACATAAAATGCTCTCTCTACTGGAGAGAGAAAAAGCTTTGAACACAGATGAAAAAAAAATCCCTGCTTACATACACACGAAATTATATTTTTAGCAGTTCCAAAAGTAACTGGCCAGTTTTCTATCCACCTTCAGACTGAGTGCCAAACACAGGCAGGGATTCAGAGCCCTCGTCATCAGGTCTGGGAATAACCAGAATCAGCCAAACTTTCTTTTTGGTAATGCAGATATACAGACGTGTTGCTCAATGAATAAACTGCTTGATACCATGGATTTAGTCTTTTGTGACAAGTTAAGAATCACACGAGTTGCATGGAATTTCAGTGAATGAAACACATGAATTTATCAGACGCTAAGCTATCAAGGTTTTGCACTTTTCGTTACGTTTTCAGCGTACTTGCATTTTCCGACTGAATTTACTTCAATAATGTTTAGAAGAAACAAGAAATAGTTTCTCCCTCTCTCGTTATGCATGTTTATCTATGTATGTATGTCTCTGTTTATCGTGCGATGAATTATTTCTCAGATTTCATACCCTCATACTCTATACTCTCATATTGAACTGATTTTCGGCTTTTGCTCTGCAGTAATGCCGTGTTGACTTTCTATCAATGTCATCAGAATTGACAAATTCTTAGGCATTGTGGTCATTTGAAAACCAGTGAAAATAGTTACCATTCCACAGTACATAATTTGCACTGGGCTACCTCTTAGCTAAGGTTAAGCAGCGTTGAGCGTGGTTATATAGTGGATAGGAGACCATTCGCGCGCCTTGGCTTCGTACAGTCCCCCAGTTTACCCAACTGTAAATGGGTACCTGCCCTTTTTGGGAACAGGGAAGGTAAAGCAGCGAGAGAGAGAGAGAGAGAGAGAGAGAGTGAGAGAGAGAGAGAGAGAGAGAGAGAGAGAGAGAATGACAATGACAATGACAAATTCTTTTATTTCGAGGATAATGAATAAGCACACATGTGCTTTTTTACATCCAGTCCCCGCCGAGAGAGAGAGAGAAGAGAGAGAGAGAGAGAGAGAGAGAGAGAGAGAGAGAGAGAGAGAGAGAGAGAGAGAGAGAAGAAGTGAGAGAGAGAGTGAGAGAGAGAGAGGAGAGAGAGAGAGAGAGAGAGAGAGAGAGAGAGAGAGAGAAGAGAGAGAGAGAGAGAGAGAGAGAGGAGAGAGAGGAGGAGGAGATGGGCGCCACGCTCAAAATGCTGGCCCCTAGAGAAGCTGAGGTCTCTGACACCTCGCTCCCAAACGACTGCATAGGTTATGGGAACGAACACCTTTACCTCTTGCAACTGATTATTAAAGTGGTCAGTGTGGACGGTATTTTGCCGCTTTGTACGGGTGTTAGACCAGAACAGGCACCATCAATCCAGGCCATCACCAAAGTGATCCAGCAGCAGTGCAGAGCCCTTCCGTTTTGTAGGCTGATGGCAGCTCCATATTGATAGATAGGCTTTTGTGGTTTTAAGGAGAGGATGATTATGATAAAACACACTTGACTGTACTTGTGTCCTTTGGGCTCTGAACGAGTGGTCTGAGAGTAGTAATACTGCAAAGTTAAAGGTTTTCTACATAAAATCTGATACTCATCACTGGCGAAGTTCTGCTTCCACGAAAAACACTTATTAAGTAGAAAGATATACAGGATGAATGTTTAAGTGTGCCCATACATTACAACAACACACTTGCATAATCAGACAGACACACGCACACACATACTTCACACACACTTCACA
>CM054134.1:128414284-128421784 GCA_028751875.1 Rapana venosa
CTTCCTTTTCGTCGAACGCTCAGACGGCAACTATTGCTGCGTCACACTGCCGTTAAGCGCCTGACAAGTCAGGCCAGCACATCTGACTTCGGCACAAGAGAAAATTGTTACCTTTTAAGTCTTTATGGAAAAAAAGGCAGGAGAATTGATCAAGAAGGCAGAAAATAGACGAGAAGGAGGTGACAGGAAGAAAAGGAACAGGGAGAAACAAAGAGAGTGATAGAAAAAGAGGAAATTTCTAGCACAGAATTTCCAGAATGTGGGGGTGCTATTTATACTGAAAGGCCCCCCCTCTCCTCCCCCCCCCCCCCCCCCCCCCCCCCCCATCTCCGGCATCTCCACGGGGGTATTTGATGCACAGTTTTGGAGCAAAACTTGATTTTCTTCCCAGGGTGTACAGATAAAGAGTTGATCGGAAAAATAAGACTGGTGGCACTATGATTACCAGAAGATGTCATGCTTCTTGCACAGCGTGTGGGTGGCCGTTATCCCCACAGCCTCTGGTGTCAGGTGCAGGTCATGGAGGGGATAGCCCTGTTATCTGACTCCACAGAATGCCTCTGACCCATATTCTCACGGCGAGCAGTTGACAGATACGAATGGGATCGTCATGGGAGACTCCTGCAAACATACACCTGACACCTGTTTATCTCTCCTTCTCACCAGTGCTTTAGGAGTCGTAAATATTGTGCTCCTGTCAGCCCTACCTGGATCGTCATCTGTCTGACAACGCCTGCTACATAAACATAAATGGTTGTGAGATTTGTGTGCAGTTTGATGAGAAACTAGTACACAAAGACAGTTTTCCGTCGAGTCCACCGTCTCTTTCAACATGCTGTTGTGGTTTGAGAATAGATATCACAGTCATGGACAGTATTATCAGTTAGGTGTCCTAATGTTTAAACGAGGCAGTAAATAAGTACCTTGTTACCTTCTGATATCAGCAATTGTTTGGTAATAACGATAACAGCTTCTTAAACTACAGTTATTGCTGAAGGTATTAAAGGGCTGAATCAGTGGTAGCCTTGGCCTTTTTAAGTTATGATGGCTATGAAATTAATAATGATTATGCCTATTTTTTTTACTCTATAATTTGTCACTAGTTGGTTGCAATTTACCTGTATTCCTGCACAGGTGCATGCTATTTCTACTATTGTGGAAGAAAAATCAGCTTGAAACACCAGCCCGTTTTCAACCAGCCTTTCAATGTATGTTAAGTTAAGCAACTGAATGTGCAGATCTACTGTTATTTGAGTGTCGTTGCTGGAAAGTAGGATTTATGATAGTTTGACTTCCTTTAAAACCGATACAGTCAACACAGATTACTTTTGGCCTAACGCTGAGAAAATGGTGAATTGTTTTTGCACAAGAATGACAAAATCTAACTCTGTGACCCGGTTTAGAGCATGAAGGATATGGAATTAGAAAGAAATTATAATAACTTGAAATTAAGTGACTAAACAACAGAAATACATCGATGGGTAAAAGGACACAAACCATTTTGTAGCCTTTCCCTGTTTAACACGTACTTGACTTTAAGTATTTTCCTTCCTCCATGCAATAGCATTAAAAAACAACAACGACCTTGCCTTTCAGAGCAGCATTTCTTGAGATAGCATAGTTTGAAAGATCTGTACACTGTTGTCATCTTACGGTAAAGTTAACATCTTGCAGAACGTCTTGCGCACCCGTTAAAATCTATTCCGCTTTCCGGAAGAGTAGGTCATCGTGTGCCGGAGGGAACAGATGACACAATTTACAAAACTGCATATACATGGGGACTGAGTGTAAAAAAAAAGCACATGTGTGCTTATTCCATTATCCTCGAAATAAAAGATTAAAAAAAAGCAAAACTTCATAGCGAGTCACGTTTGTATCTTAAAAAGGTAAAGGTGTACCACAACCAATGTGGTCGTAGGGGAGCGAGGCGTCAGAGACCTCAACTTCTCAAGGGGCCATAACATTGGGGGCGGCGCCCATCTCCTCTCCATCGTTGCTTTATCTTCGTGACCCTAAAGAGGGCAGGTACCCATTTACAGCTGGGTGAACTGGGGACTGTACTGAAGCAAAGGCGCGCAAACGGTCACCCATCCAAGTGGTAACCACGCTCAACGCTGCTGAACTTGGCTGGGGGAAAGCGAGTGCTCCGACCACTGAGCTATCCCGTCCCCCTGTCCCGTTTGTATCTTACTGACGAGAAACACTCAATTCGTTTGAAATACAGTGTCCTTTTTTTCTTAAAAAAACCCAACAACAAACACACTAGGTTCAGCTGTTAGCCTGTGATCAGAAGTGAGCCAATGAAGTAGAAAACATAACAGCTGCAGCAGGTAATTTGACCCTGCATTTTTCTCCTACTTTTTCAAAACCTAAAGAAACACTCGCTGATATATTCTAGAGAATCACACTAAAATATAACAGATCTATTCACTTATTTTGTAATTTTTGTTTATGAATGGAGTCATATTGCACTTTTGGTGTTACTCCTTACCCAATAAGGTTCTACTTTATCAAAATAGTTTTCATACAGTTTAACGGCGGTGATATTTAATTTTTTTTTTTAACATGTTGTCTAAAATACTTTGCTACTGACAGTAATGTTTCTTCATGGCAGAGGATTCAAGCTTTATCTGAAATCACGTCCTTCTTGGTTTTAGACAAATTGAAATTTGATAAACGTGTGGATTTCTTAATCATCTTCTTTTCATTCCGTGAGAATAACTATTTCAAAATGTCAAGTGTAACTTTTTCGCATCCCTATGTCTTCATACCAAAATGTTTTATACACACGTAATAAAATTAGTTATATATGAAAAGAAATAATAAACTGTATCCAGGAGTGAAGAGGTATATATTTGTTTTCTAGCTGCCTATGTTAATGACCAACACATTCTTTTTCTTGTTGCTCGTTTAAATGCAAAATACGTTGCTACTGAATTCTCTGCATAGGTTTTTTACCCTCCCCTCCTCTTCTCTCTCTCTCTCTCTCTCTCTCTCTCTCTCTCTCTCTCTCTCTACACACACACAAACACTCTCTCACACACACACAAACACTCACTCCACACACACACACAAACACTCACACACACACACACACACACACACACACACAGAGTGTCGTCGCCACAAGTCTCACTCCCACAGAGGGTATCCAGTTCAGCAGAGACAGGAATTGTATTAGCGGAAGTAACCGCGTCAGACGTGGCGTCTAGGTGAGCTCCCTTGGTGAGGACACCGTGAATAATTGATAATCCTCTGTTTTTCTTGTTGTCATTTCGGGAAGGAAAGGACAGAAGCTAAGAGTATCAACTAGGACACCGTAAAGGACAGATTGTAAGAGAGCTCTCACATTTATTTCGAATGCTCTGTAGTCCTGCCGATTGTTAACATTATGTTCGAGAACAAAACCAACACAGGCATGAATAAATAAAAACCACAGGAGTTTGGAACTGCCAAGTGTTTCTATTTCTATATGTCCGTCTGTCTGTGTGTCAATCTGTTTGTTTGCTTGTTTTTTTTGGTTTGGTCGTTATATTTGCTTTTTCTCCCCTTTGAGATATGTAAGATTATTTAGGTCAGTAGTTCTCCTGTTAAGGAAGACCCTCTTTAATAAAGGAGGTGAGAAGTGTGTGTATTGTGTGTGTGTGTGTGGGGGGGGGGGGGGGGGGATCAGGGGGAGGGGTCTGGTAGGGGCGGTATAGGCCTTGCGGTTAGAATGCTGAGCTCTTGATCGAACGTGGAAGGTTCGGGTCCGTTCGAGGAAATTTTCCCCTGGAGTTAACATCAATACCCCAACACCCATTCCGAACCGTAGGCTGTTGCATGTGGATAGGAACGGATGATAGAAATGAAACAGAAGCGCACTGGTGTGGAGTTTAAACATTATCCCCGACGTCGGAGTGTGGCTACCTTAAAGGTAGGCAAACATTGGCATTCGCAAAACCTCACCGCTGGTGAACCTAGGATCTTTCTCTAGCAGAGGAATGGAGGGAAAGAAATGAAGGGGATGCTACTTGCTCGCATGCACAGTGCAGAATCGAGTTTCCCTACTCTTCTGCAGCTGTCAAAATTGGATTTATGCGAAGTGGAACAGAGTGATTGTGCCGAGAGTAGTGATAAGGGGAGGGAAGAGACGGACATTGGTGACCTATCTGTCACAACCAAATCCACCTGAAAACCCCAAAGTAATAGAAACTGGATACACTAGCAAAAAACTATCCTCCCGCCAACGCAAATTCTGTTTCTCTCCCTTGAGAAACTGCTGCCGTTTGATAAGAAAGAAGCTCCATTGTGTAACATTTCTTTATCTGCAGTGATTCAGTGTACCATAGGCCTTGTCTTTTTGCTTACATCTCTCTCTCTCCTCTCTCTCATCTCTCTCTCTCTCTCTCTCTCTCTCTCTCTCTCTTCCCTCTCTCTCTCTTCTCTCTCTCTCCTCTCTCTCTCTCTCTCTCGTGTCCTGCATATTCTGATTTAAGAGCCAAGTTTCTTGGGGGGTTAGCTACAACCCCAATCCACTTGTTATTACAAGTGTCAAATTCCGAACAAATGCATGGTGCTCAAGGTACATTTTCACGCAGTGAACAAAGAAAGAAAGAATTGGCTGGAATTTAAATGCTGGTATTGATGTGTCATCTCAATTTTATTTCAGGGTAAGATGTGTTCATGGTATTTAACACTGCTTTGAAATGGTGTGTGTGTGTGTGTGTGTGTGTGTGTGTGGGGGGGGGGGGGGGGGGGGTGCGTACGCGCGCGTGTGTGCGTGTGTTTGTGTGTGTGTAATCTGTGTGTATGTGTGTGTGTACCTGTGTGTTTGTGTTGTATGTGTGTGTGTGTGTGTGTGTGTGTGTGTTGTGTGTGTGTGTGTGTGTAATTGTATTGGCAAAGCAAGTAACTGCTGAAAAGTAGCCTATCATTGCTATGCTGATGTAAACTTGAAAAGTGATTGAGACTTCATCTTTATGAATGTTAACTTATAGCATAAACAGCGATGTTGAAGGTGATGTGTTTGGATTGTAGCCACCCATAGCAATGTTTTCTCTTGGTCATGACTGTGTTGAGGAGGACGATAATGATGACACTCTTAGTCATATGTAATGTATTAGAATGTGGTTTTATTACTGGAAATCGATAGAAAGTTTGTTTTTGTTTTCTCGTTTACTTGTTACCACTCCCCTTTGTCCTTTCACTTGTATTATGGCCCAAGGCCGAAGTACAATTAAAATGTTCAGAGTTCAGAGTTCAGAGTTCTCTCTCTCTTTCAATTTTCCACTGCTACAGTGTGGTGAAATTTATCCTATGCTACCATTTTTCATGCTATAGTATGTGTGAAATTTATCTTATGTTTTCATTTTTCATTGCTATAAAATGTGTGAAATTTATCCCATGCTTTCATTTGTCTTACATAAAGTATGTGTGAAATTTATCCCATGCTTTCATTTGTCATAGATAAAGTATGTGTGAAATTTATCCCATGCTACAATTTTCCACTGCTACAGTGTGGGTGAAATTTTTCCCATGCTACATTTTCCACTGCTACAGTGTGGGTGAATGTTTTCCCATGTACAATTTTCCACTGCTACAGTGTGGTGAAATTTATCCATGCTACAATTTTCCATCTGTACAGTGTGTGTGAAATTTATCCTATGCACAATTTTCCATCTGCTACGTGTGGGTGAAATTATCCCATGCTACAATTTCCATCCTATTTATCTTAGTTTTCATTTTCATGCTATATGTGAAATTTATCTAATGCTTTCATTTGTCATAGATACAGTATGGTGAAATTATCCAGATTCATTTCCATGCTATATATGGTGAAATGTATCCCATGCTTTCATTTGTTATTGTTACAGTATGGTGAAATTATCTATGCTTTCATTTTCATTGCTATAGTATGTGTGAAATGTATCCCATGCTTTCATTGTCATAGATCAGTATGTGTGAAATTATCCTATGCTTTCATTTTCATTGCTATAGTATGTGTGAAATGTATCCCATGCTTTCATTTATCATAGATGCAGTTTGTGTGAAATTTATCCTATGCTTCATTTTTCATGCTATGTATGCATGATTTATCCCATATTTCATTTGCATAGTTACAGTATGTGTGAAATTATCCATACTTTCATTTTCATTGCTATAGTATGTGTGAAAATTATCCCATGCCATAATTCTATAATATTTAAAATTATATGCTCATAGTATAGTATGTGTGAAGTTTATCCTATGCTTCCATTTTTCATTACACTCACAACCCCTGCCCCCCTCCCCCCCCCCCCCCCCACACCCTCACCTGGGTATTGTTGGCCTAGGCCGATTACCATTGAACCAGTTCAGAGTCAGAGTTCTCTTTTTCTCTCTCTCTCTTTTCTCTCCCCTTTTTCTCTCTCTCTCTCTCTCCTTCTCTTCTTCTCTCTCTCCTTCTCTCTCTCTCTCTCTGGTATCGTAGTCTTTCTGCTGGAATGTCGTATTTCCAAGTGTCTGATTGGTGTCATGGTAGTGGTTATGTGTGTTTTTGTATGTGTGTGGTGTGTGTGTGTGTCCGGTGCGTGCGTGCGTGCATGCGTGCGTGCGTGTGTGGTGTGTGTGTGTGTGTGTGTGTGCGTGCGCGCGCGCTCGCTCGCTCGCCCAGAGTTGTACATACATACACACACCATCAAAGCGGAACCTTCAAGACAGCAGTAACTAATTATGGTGGGTCATTAGTGACAATGACAACGGTTACCGGAAATGTCCACGACGGATGCTGAAAGAAGTGATAACGCACATGAAGTATGATCAATAACAATATTCGTTATGTAAGAAAGGATGTTTAGTGCGTCTAATTTTTCTGATAGATCTCTAAGCGCTTCCAAACACGACACTGACAGAATGATGCCTTGGACGAACAAAGAGACCAACGCGCTTACAGACAGCCACACACACGCCTTCACTGGCTACCCTCCATCTTTTTTATGTATGACTATGATAGTTATCATATAGTCTTGTATGGAAAATTGATGATGATGTTGAATGGTAGATCATCAAATCAATGGGCATGCTCATAACGATGCAGTATCAAAGCAGTAGCAGTGTTGAGATGATCAACAACAGTTTTCATGATGAGCTGTCAGTGATCATTGAAAAATGCACAATTAAGAATGACAATGTTGAAGAAGAGTAATCAGCGACAATTTCACGTGGACGGTGATGGAAGTGCCAGTATTTGCGATGACTCACCAGCAGCTTTCTCATGACAAATGATAAAAACAGGTAAAAAGTTCACAATGTGTCATCACTATTGAATAATTCAGTCACGAGTAACATGAAACGATGATTGTCTTTACGAAAGATGATCAATTATACTGGAATTTGTAAAAAAAAAAAACACCCCAAAAAACCAAACCCAAACAACACCAGAAACCCCCCCCCCCAAACCCCCCCCCCCCTCACAAAAACAAACAACAACCCAAAACAAACAACAAAAACCCAAACAAAATCAACAACAAAAAAAACACC